>QLOI01000587.1:3563-87625 GCA_003313605.1 Tuber umbilicatum | reverse complement strand
ACGCCTGCATACACCCAACTGCGCATCAAACCTACATACGCCTACCGGTGCCGGCTGCGGGCCCAGTGTGTTTTTGTCCCACCAGAAAAAAAAAAAGGAAACGAGGAGACAGAAGGGCAACAGTTGGAGGAGGTGAAAAAAAAAAAAAAAAAGAGCCGAACACAGGAAAAAAATTTGGCCACAGGAACGGGCTGGGAAAGGTTGCATTTTCACCCCCGGGTCTCATTACTCGACCAACAGCATCAAAACCCTCGTCCGTCGCTGCCATCTTCTGCAATTGGATTTGCTCCGCTTTTTCTTCGCCCCGCGTCGTTGAATTACAGGAGACACGATACTCCACGGTCCCGTGTCGTTGTCTCCACGATCGATCTGCTTCTACCCTAGAGTGTATTCTTTTCTTCACCTCCTTTCCAAGTCTCGGAAGGGGGTAGTCAATCACGACGCCGGTCATCCACATCCGTCCATCCATCTATCCAACTCATCCACCCATACCAACATTTTGTCTAGACCTACTTCGGCCCTTACACCCATCCTCTCCGCACCCTCTGTGCCCCACTGGCCATTCCCGGCACCACAACCACCCATCAAATATTGTCCGATCCTCGCTTCCAACATTATATTTTGGATTATTAGTGCTTTGCTTAGTCGTCAAACCCTGTAAGCCCTTCCCATTTGCCCCGAGTGCCCCGCGATTCTCCAACTTGCAGAATAGAGAAGTGAGCAAGAAGAGGAACAAGAAAAAGACCCGCAGACTTACCATTCGCTATTTGATGTAGCCTTGTTGAGAGCTGTTACTCCCGCGCATTGTGAATCCTCCGAGTTTTTTCGTTTGGACATCGCATCTCGCTGGTCAACTCCTTCGTCCGTTCACCGGTAGTCACTCCCCTAGGCTCGCGGATTATAGCAGTCCAACGAGATTTCAACCCTTGCCTCCACACCAGCCCTCACCCCCCCTTGTTCAATTGCAATTGCGGATCTAGGGCAAAGCTGGTCTGGAAAACGGAAATAAGAAATATATTTACATCGGGGTTTCTAATTTTTCGTGAGTACTGGAGCTCATGTTGATTCGCATCGGCCGCATCATGGTTCGCATTTAGCACCGTCTACCCACCGGATCAACAGCATATTTTGAACATACCCAGAAAAAAAATTACAAACTATCACCGATTACCCAGCGATTAAAGTAGTTTTCGATCAGACCAACACGAAGAAGTACCCTTGCAAGTCATATGTCTACCGCCGGACATCATCAAGCGGTGGGATCCTACCAGCAACCCCGAGAGATGGAAGAGAAGGCTCGAGGCAGAGAAAGGAATAGAGACGGAATGGTGGATGGGAGTGGGGGTCAGGTTATCGGTGGTCCGTTGAGCAGCAGTTCGGACCCCCCTTCGAGGAAAAGGAGGAGGAGTCGGAAAGGGCTTGACAAGAAGTTTGAGTGCCCGGCAGAAGGGTGCGGTAGAAGCTATTCTAGGGCGGAGCACTTATACAGGCACCAGCTGAATCGTAAGGCCTCCCTTAAGATCTCCCGAACCTAATATTTTTGGAGGGCGGTTGTCAGTGAAACTATATATCCCTTTCCCTTTTTATTAACCCCATATTGGGGAATCTTGGATAAGAGAATGTTTATCTTCCGGCCTTCGGAGCAAGCAAAACAGCGGCAGAGCCACTACTTTGAGCAGCCAACAGTGCTGACTGTCGATGGGCTATAGATCAACCAAAACAGATATATTTTTGCGATTTCCCCGACTGCAAGCGATCGTTCGTCCGTCAAGACCTGTGCATGCGACACCGGGATCGCCATACAAATCGGCCGGGCTCTCAGCTCCAGAGAAAGGACAGCCTTCTAAATAATCCTGCAGGGGCTGCCGTTAGGAATATTCTTTCGGAGAGGGGGGGTTCCATAAGTAAGGGCTCTTCTTCCCCGGAATCACCAAATGGCCCGGGTCTCATGATGAAAGGAGAGGACGAATCTCCTATCATGACACCCCGTGGGGTTTCTATGAATATGACTGCGTCCCCTGATACCAGTCTGTCGTCCGCTACTTTTCCTAATTCCTCCAGTGCTACCACGCCGAATGTTGATAATCGGGCCAAAATTCGAAGAACGACCGCTGATTCTGGACCCGCCCAGCGAGCGACGAATGGGATGGCGGAAATACACGCGCAGGCAGCTAGGAGATATAGTATAGGACATGTGGGGTTGAAATCAGAGGCATCTCCAGTCGATGTCAATACGTTATATGGTGGAGGTCAACAACGTCCAGGATTGTCTAGTAGCAAATCCGATTTCGCTCGCCCACCTCTCCAAACCTCTATAGGGTCTAACCAAACCATCAATGGGATGAATGTGCAACCATTATCGGCATCCAGTGTATCCTCTGCGGGCCATTTTTCTGCACCCCCAACAAGCGCAACAACAGCTGGATCTATGGCGGCAACTACTGGTACAAGTGCGGGCCCTGCATACAGCAACCCTCAAACCTCTTTCACTTCCTTTTCCTTACCACAACCGGCCTATCCAAATCTTAGCCAGAGCAACGCCCCCAACCAAGGGCAAAACCAATACATCACGTCGCCTCCTACGAGTTCGTCTTCGATGGGCGCATCGAATTCTATTGGCGGCGTTACTGCGACAGATGTAGATTTTGACTCTATTGGCGTTCCGTTCACCTTGCCTGTTTTCGGTCATGACGGCTATACTCGGTCTCCAAATTGGATGGCGAACGATTTTGCTGCTTGGTTTTTCGAAGATACGCACCCACCTGGTGGGGGTAGGACATCCTCTATTAGCGGTAACTATATTGACAATCTTACGATGGGCCCACAGAACTTCTATCTAAGCGGCCAAGAGTTCTCAACCCACAACTTTTACCATCACTCGCTACAACCACAACATCCCATGGCGGTTACGAGTCTGATAGCCCCCCCAAGCCCACCTCAAGAATCTCTCTTGTCGGAGCAAAAACGGCAAGACTTGATGGATCTTATTGAGAGCTATCCTGAGATGTCTGACCTTCCACAGCGTACAAACTCTTTAGTGCTCAATTCCACCGAAGATGACTTGCATGCTTTGAGTTTACATATGATGCAGGCTTACATTTCTAGCTATTGGCTTCACTTTCATCCTCAGCTCCCGATTCTTCACAGGCCAACGTTCTCGGCCGACAAAACTCCTAGTCTTCTCCTCCTCACAATGATGGCCATCGGCGCATCCCTGATCGGCACCAAGGTGGACCCGACTGTCGCCCAAGCAGCAACAGATTTGTCTGTTATTCTGGCCTGGAATCTTCGATGGCAGATATTTTCGGATGTGGATTTCCGACCTCCCGCGAAATTATGGGTCTTCCAGGCGTTGCTTTTGTTGGAAACCTTCGAGAAGATGTTCGCATCTAGGGCGCTTCATGAGCGGGCTCATATACATCATGCTACCACTCTCACACTGATGAGAAGGGGTTCTTCACTGACTGGAAGGTGTGCCTACGATTCCCCACAAAGCGGACGTGATGTCAAGTCCAACAGTGACAACGGCAGTGCAGCGTTTTCCGGCCAATCATCGAGCTCCGCGCCAGTGGAGGATGCATGGAATCGATGGATCGTCAGTGAGGCGACAAAAAGAGCGGCTTTTGCGGCTTTTGTGCTTGATTCAACGCATGCCACAATGTTTGGTCATTCAGCTGTCTTGGTAGCACACGAGATGCGGCTTCAGCTTCCCTGCGACGAGACTCTTTGGGCAGCGACCAATGGGGCCGAAGTTTTCAAGATTGAGCAAACCCTGCTCCAGGCTGGAGTTAAGCCCACGACCTTCCTTGACGGCCTGAAAAAAACATTGAACGGGCAGAACGTGCGAACCAATTCCTTTGGGCGCACTATACTTATGGCTGGTTTGTTGAGTGTGAGTTGGCATATGGCCCAGCGGGATCTCCAGGTTACATCTCTTGGTGTGGCTGCGCAGCTCGGAGGGAAGGATAAATGGCGGCAGGCCTTGACCCGATCCTTTGACCACTGGAAGAAAGATTTCGACAGCGCCTTAGAAGGGATCAG
The DNA here is from genome assembly GCA_003313605.1 of Tuber umbilicatum. Lineage (NCBI taxonomy): Eukaryota > Fungi > Ascomycota > Pezizomycetes > Pezizales > Tuberaceae > Tuber > Tuber umbilicatum. The sequence continues at coordinate 83,584 of QLOI01000587.1, read as the reverse complement.
GGCTGGGTCGGGTACATACGAGGGTTCTAACTATTACTTGCCCTCCACCGAGGACGTTGAACACGAAACCACCTTTGAAAGCCGGAATGTAATGCACCACCTAGCCCACATGTCAATGCACGTTGATATTGTCGATCTCCAGATATTTGCCGGAGCAAAGAGGTTATTAGGGCGTACTGTTATCCCGAGCGATGCGGCGCTGGTCCGCAAACGGGTAAAGGATTGGGCACCAAGTGCCCGAGCCAGGGATGCTACATTCTATGCATTGCAGTTCCTTTGCCAGGTGTTGTTGCCCGAGGAGCGAGTAGATATGCCTTATACAGCGGACGATGATGATCTCGGAGCACCTCGAAAGCTCAGCTCGGCGACCACTGGTGTTCCGATCTATTCCGCACGAGATGACCACCTCTTAAACCGACCCTGGGTGCTCTATTACGCCTCACTTGTTGTTTGGTCATACGGGTTCGCGCTGGAAGGTCAGGTCCAAGTTCCCCGGTCATACTTTAGCACTCCCGCAGCTCGATATCAAGACATGAGGACCTTCTTGCGACGGCTAGGGGGACTTAGGTCGCCAGAAGAACTAGCAAACGTTCGGGATAAGAACGCTTGTTTGGGACTTCTACTGACGTTGCACGGCATGTTTGGGAAGGCGCGATGGGAGCTTTTGGTCGAAGCCTCGAGGCTGTTGAACCAATGCGTTGCTATTTCCACCGGCGAAATTCAGGTCCAATAGGGACATTGATTTTCTTAACCATTTTCTTCCGGGTTTCTTCAGGTTTCATCTTTCTGGGCGGCATATTCTGATTTTTATCCTTTAGCCCTTTATGGGCAGGCGCAAATCGTTTTTGTTCTCTTTCTCCATTTTTCTGTTTGTCTTATGGGTCCGGGAGGGATGGCTCTGGTTTGTTTTCATATCTTGTTAGGCATCGCATTGTTTTCTTCTTACATTATTATTATTCGAACTTTGACGAGTTTGAGCTGAGGGGAGGAAAACCCTTACATATACCCCGCCATATCGTACATGTTTCAGTATATATAACATAAATCCCTTCCTTTCCTGCTACGTAACCCTTCAGACCTCTCTCTTGTTTTTACGTCGTCTGTACGAATGGAATATCTGTTCTCTCCTATTCTACCCGGCTTCTCTCTGCATAATCTCGCCTAGTTTTCTCCCTGTTATTGCTTGCTTGCTTGTTTACTGGCGTCCATAACCGCCCCTCCCTCCATTTTCTTCCAAAACCAACACTTGACCACCCTCCCTCGCACAATCCCCCTCCCCCCATAAGCTCAGCGCAAACACTTTTCGGTTCGGTACGGTTCGCTCGGTGCTTCGGAGTACAAATATTCTTCCCCTCTTTTTTTTTTTTTTTTTCAGCATTTCAGCATTTCGTTTCGCTTCCTGCTCGCTTGCTCCTTCACTGCTTGATACCAATCCCCTTTCTTCCTCTTTTTCTTCGTTGCCGTAAGTTGCATTCTTGCTCAGCGGAAATGGGAATTTGTGAATGTTTTTTTCTTCTTTTTTTTCTCTTGTGTAGTTTGCAAAGGAGTGGAATTGGAGGAGTGGAAAGTTGGGGTTTTGATGGGAGGGGTATGTCTATGCGTTTGGATTTTGATACCACTTTTGATTTTCGGTTTCTTTCGAGGTGGGGGAGCGGCGGGGTGTGTATGTTAGGATGAGGCGTGAATTAAGGTGATAGGCTGCGAAGTGAAAGCGGGGTGAATCGTAGACATGACGTCGCACTCGGGATTTGAGGTCAAGGGGTGGTGAGCGCCGTGCGGGCTCGTGCTTTTGCGGTGGTAGTGTGGCGCTCTCGCTCGCTAGGCGTGAAATTTCAAATGAACAAGTGAGCAATAGTCTAGCCAGCCAGCCAGCCGTTCACAAAACGTTTGGAACGCTGGCAAACATTGACCAGCCGATGCATGGAAGTGCCCGGCAGAAGGCCCAACTCAAGCCCTCGTATCCCTAAACCCGCCCGGTCCCGGCCGGGATCACTCGCACTGAGAAACCGCTCGGGAATCATGTACAATCACTCGTTTTTACATCCTTCACTTCTCGAGTGGTAGGAGCGCCACCCTCACCCCTCCGACCCCCACCCCCTCTCGCATGGATCTCACCGATAGCTGCCAAAGGTTGGCAGTGGGCCCGTTGGTATGGAGACTTTTGCCCCGTTTTTTCCCGCCACCGGCGCGGCCGGGGAACGGCGGCGGTGGGTACGATACAATACATACCCTCGAGGGGTCCGCTCGTCCGCGACCCGTGCGGGATCATGAGGACGCGATGCCGTCGTGCCTTCTCGTAACGTCCGGCGGTACAACACGCACATGTCCGGTTTCCACACTAGTAGTTTTTTTTTTCTTCCTTCCCACACCCACCGGGCTTGGTTCGCGCGCCGTTTGGGGGCGGGTGGGAGTATTGTATCATTGGCTATATCAGTATGGTAATTCGTCATGTCGAGGTTATTACTATGAATCCGCTCACGACGTATTTCTAATCCCTTTTTGCTTTTCGTGATACGATATCGCACCTCACGCGCTACGGCTAGTACGGTACTCGTTTCCTGCCTGGATTCACATCACGTCACGTTAATCTCTTACCACACTTTATTCCCCCGCTTACGTCGAATGGCAAACGCCCGGTCCCGGCTATGCTCGAGTTATGCCCTGCGAGTACTCTGGGGCCGGGCGTCGGGGGTCGGGGGGATTCAAACTCCGTTTTCGTCATAATGTACGACCAAACGGGCGTTGCGGGAACGATCGGATCTGGAAAGCGCTTCCCGGGCGTGCCCGACTCGTTTGTCCCGTCGCGGGGCGGTGCGCTGGGAAGTGCCCGTTTCGGGTACGGCGGTGGGCTCGTTCGGTTCGGCGTGGGATGGTTTGTCGGTGGGAGCGGGGTTTCGGGCTGTTTGGCGGGCCGGGTTTGGATCGTGGTCGTCGGCGTGGGGCTTACTGGTGTACTGTGTGGTATTGTGCTGGGTGGTTTTTTTTTTTTGGAAACGGGTTTGCGAAGCGTGCTGTTATTGGGGTGCTGGTGGTGAACGGGAGGCGGTGGTTGTTGGAGTTTATCCGTCGTGGAAATGTGCTTTGTGTTTGTGCTGGAGGGCGGGAGTGGATGGGGGGGGACTACGGGGGTGGGGCATACTGCTAGCTTTTTGGGAGGGCGTGTGGCTAACTGGAGCTCTCCATGGGAAATTCTGGCTCACTGTGGGTTCACTAGTGTCTGTTATCGAGTGATATGCTGTGAATATACGGTTGGTGACGACACATGTATCGTAATCGGACGCATTGTTATGGGGGATAAGAGTAACACTATCGCAGTTCTCTCCTCGTTTCCCCACGTTCTTTGTTATACCTGTATTCTGCACGGTACTCGCTGCCTTATAATATCGATATATCCATACAAGGATCTCACGAACCCGAACTTACTACGACAAGGGCTCTTCCAAACATGCCCCCCGTCTCCACACCCGCACTAGACACCAGTTGTGAACCGGCAATGGAGCTCGGCTCCTCCGCCACATCCCAGACATCACCTTACCGAGCTTTCCCAACGGGGCTCTGGGCAAACAAATACATCTCTCCGGGAGACCTGATCCTCTCGGAAACCCCTATTCTCAAAATCACCACCATCTCACCCGGCTACCCGAACCGCCACACTCCCGCACCCGCACTCGCCCAGCTCCCCGAGATATTCGCAAATTCCCAGGATCAGGACATCCCCACACCCCTCCACTCTGCGGACCTGGAGGGGACACGGATAGGGCTCGGTCAAGCACACCTCGTCAGAGCAACGATTCGAGGGGGCAACCTCGTCGGCGAGTCTACCTGGGTGCTCCCGAGACTGATTTCGAGAATAAAGCACAGCTGCCTTCCCAATGCAGTGAGCATATACTCCTCGTCGTCAACGCCGCGTCTGCAGATTATCGCCATGCGGCCGATACTGCCGAACGAGGAGATCACAATCAGCTATTATCTCCCGACCGTGCTCATGGGTGACGTCGGGGAGAGGAGGGGGGCGATTTTGAAGGTTTTTGGGTTCGTTTGTTATTGCGCTCGGTGTAGGCTGGAGGACCGACCGCGCACTGTCGGGATTGGAGAGGCGAGGGGGTGGTGTGGGTATTTGCGGGATGTGCGGTTGTGGATTGCTGAAGGGCACGATCTTGGGGCGGTGGATGGTGAATCGAGTGGAGGGGGGGTGAAGAAGGCTTGGTGGGGGGCGAAGAAGTGGTTTGGGAGGTGGAGGAGAAGCGACGAGGTCAGATGGGATGTGAGGGTTTGATGGAAACATTTCCGCGATGTGGAAGCTGGTGTGTGTGAACGAGCAGAGGCGTGGGAAAGGAGCAGTATTCCTCCACTGGCGGGAAACTCGGAAAATCTGATAATGATGGGATATCCCCGGTCGTGTAGAAACCTGGGGCCCAGAATGTTTCTTCGACCAGAAGGATTTTATGAAAGGGCTGGGTTGTGATACTCGAGTGATGGGGTATGTACGAGATGGAGCTGATGCTTATCGTTACGAGGCGGAAGAATAACCCTATTGGAGAAGTTAATATGTGGAATAACCTTGCTCCCAGGTTTCGTGATACCATTGCTTCGAGCACCCGGGGGATAGTTGATGGTTGATGGTCCATCCTGTCAGGTTGGCCTGCGGGAAACTTTGCGTATCCATTTCACCCTATTACAAAGTAAGAGATCGACAGTACAGTACCTGAACGCCCACCTCAACGTCTTCATTTCGAAACATTTGAGCATGGGCGGTGCGTAAGTTTAAACATCCGTCGGGTGATTTATAAAAGCCGGGTACTCCCGGGATCATAACGTCCTGATCGCTCGAGATTTCGGGTGATGCTGCTCGCGATACGGTGAAAAGTCCGTAAACACCATCCTAGGAATACATGAACGACGCTGCAGCGGCCTACGGGATGATGCCCTTCAGCACTTGACGGATACCATAGCATACGTCCTCCCCTGGGCGACTTGGCTATATCAGAAAAGGGGGAACAGAAACTCCCCCCGCAGTAGAGGTAATAGTATCCGCCAGCAGCACCGGAGAAATCATGGCATCACGACTCGCTTCCTTTCTAACGATCCCCAGAAGCTCACACAGGACACAGTAGAATACGCCGAGGAGGGGAAACGTGAGCTGGAGTGATCTACCCATATACCCGTAGCAGACAAGAGGTATCCGAAGACGGGGGTCGTGAATTTGTATTACAGTACCAGTACAACGGATTTCTTTTACCATTTTTTTTTTCTTTCTCCTTGAACCCCTTGCTTTCGCCCGCTGGATTACCGGGGACCACCGTTACCCCGAACATTCGACGCCCGGAACTCCTGCCATCGGCTCTGGCGAGAATCACATCATGGAAGCCTTGTATTCAGCCCGACACCGGGCACGCATGGAGAAGAAAAAAAAATTGATAACCACTATAAAATAGCGTCCGAGCACTTACGGTACCCGACAACATTGAATAATAAATAATGATGGAAAAACGATACTTGCCGTTCTGCCCATACACACACACACACACGCTCGCACCCGATACGATATTCGCACATTCTTGCGCATCGGTCTGCGCACCGTTTTGCCATCCCATCCTTCCAATCCGGACATGCCCCTCTATCACTCGGACGGACAATACGAGTACGGTGCGCTCCCGTTGCGTCGGGGTTACCGGGTACCTGTATAATACGAGTGCTCCTATGGCACGCTCTGATTGGGCTCCGCTTCCTGATGGAACTTTCTGGAGTGGGTGCCCTGCCGCAACTGATCCGGGCCGCGGTGTTCGGGCTGCACTGTACTGTACTGTACTGTACTGTCCTGCTTGGGTCCGGTATTATACGGGTTGCTTCGTTAGTGTCCCCCACTTCACGTTATCCTTTGGTGCTTGTATCATATGCTACCTGCTACTGTACTGTACCGTGCTGCATGTGCTCGTACTTGGAGTTGCTAGCCGGATAGCGCTGTTCGAGCGGGTCAGGTCAGGTCGACTCGCTCGAGGCGCGCTATGGCTTGAGAAGGTGGATTCGGTCTAGACTTTTTTCGGTACTGTATTCAATTTTGTGGCTGCTCCTGCGAGTTTTGTTTGTGAGGATGGAGGTGTCTTCTGCGGGGCGCCGGCGTGATATGAGCTTGCGAAATTATGAAGGGGCTATCTTGCGCGTGATATAGGTAGCTGTGGTGGTGGTTACGGTATGGTCTGTACGGGTATGATTCTGTGGGGAGGAATTTCGTGCACTGTCTTGGAAGGAAGATGCCGGCACTACGATTGATGCCAAGGTACGGTACTGTACAGTACCTTCGATTGCACTGGTTGACGGACTCAATTTTTGTTGGGATGGCTCGTGTCGAATGTCGGTTTTATATCATATCACTTGGAGGGATGTGCTCGTATGGTAGAAATTGAGAGGAAAAAAAAGGAGTTTTCGGTATCTTTTGTTCGGAAAGTTATATCACACTCGCCCAGCTGAGCGGACCGGAACCCAACCCACCCCACACAGTACGGGGGGGGGGGAAGAGAAAGAATCCCCAAATCTATTACTTGTATCTTCAATTCTCCCTTCGTCCATCCCCCGTTCCGCGTCCTCCTGGGCGCCCCAATCCCACAGAAACTTGCGAAAAAAGTCCAGTGAACGGGGCGAACGACCCACAGACTTTTTTTTTCTCTCCCTCCACTGGCTCGCCAAAATAAAGATGAATCGTCAAAACACATCCGTGCCGCTCGCCCTGTTCCTGTTCCTGTCTTCGGTTACGGGTATCCGGAATGGAGTTGCCTGAGCACGGGGATCAGAAATTTGTACATTATTCAGTACAGCGTAGCAATCATCCGTGCACATCCGAGCGTTATCATCTCGAACAGGAGGGAGAGGAGCGCGCGAAGGTGTCAACATCCTTACGTTGACACTGGGCGCGTCCGGTTGGCGATCGGTGTCGCAACGCGGGAAAGAGAGAAAAGAATCCGAAACCCTCACTCTGGAGGAAAGTGGGGTGGTCGGGAGTGGGCGAGCAATGGAAATGGTAGAATCTTCCCTCACTCTGCTCTGCTCTCCGGTTCGCGCGACGATTCTGAATGCTGTCGATGTTTTCCTATGATTTCTCCTGGTCCCGTCGGGGAGAAACGCCCCGAACGCGAACAGACAACCTTCTATTTTCTGCACGCCCCCCGGCCACGTGCCTTTCCTCCTCTCGTTTGGCGGGTGAGGAGGAAATCCCGAGAGGGCGATTATGGCAGTGAAGCTTAATCATGTTATCGGCTCCCTCCCTCCCAGGGGTTGAAGAGGAATGATATTGCTGGTGTGGCATCTTCGCGCATTCCTTCCTTCTTACTCAAGATATCGTAATACAGCACTATATCCAGACTCAAATTGTTTGGTACTTCATTCCGGGTACTTGTACTGCAATGTGAGTGTGCATTGCCGCACCAACTCTTGACTGTTTTTCGAGTATCATGCAGTGCTCGTACATTATAGGTGCACCTGCAAGTAAACTCCCGTTTGGATGGCAAACCCCCCACTCCCATCCCAACCACACTAAAAACGAGGAAAAAAACCGACCCCCCGGCGTCGGAAACTCAACCCCAATGATCCACCCCAAAGCACTCGAGCCCAGCGCAGTATCCTTACCGTCCCACAAGAATTAGGGCGTGCAAAAACCTAGAAATAGTGGAACGGTATCACACCGCGGTGCTGTGATTGGGCACTGTACTCGTATGATGGAGCGCTGCATAGTATTGTAGATATGGGCCGCTCTCCCGCTCGTTGAGGGGGGGTACGGAGTTTGTGTTTTTTTATTTTTTTTATTCTTCCTCTTTCGGAGAAGGGGGGGTTGTACATGCTATTGTAGGAATCTACCGACATGATTTGGACTCGGGATACCATAGATAACGCTGGATGAGGGCTTGGATGAGAGAATCGTTGTGTGGGATGGCGACGGCCGATGGCATCCGAAAGGAGGGGGGATTACCCATTCGCTGGTTTTATGGCTTGAGGGGTAAGATGGATACGAGTTGAGTGAGAGGCTGAGAGGCCCGGGTCTGTGGATCGGGTTCCCTTGGAGTGCAATGTGTGTGGTGAGGTGGAGGGGTGCCGAATCGGTGGGTACCGTGCATATGTGAGGGGATTTGGGAGGGGGTGAATGTATGTATGGGGGCGCTCCAACTCCGCACAAGCGCCTTGTACGAGTATAATAAGTGATAGAGGTGGACGGAGCGGGATGTGATACTGTCCTCGAGTAATTCCTTTGGTGGGGCCACTGGGCTTGAGTGAGTACGATGATATCGTATCATACTGCTGGCCAAGTCCGCATTCCAATGGCTGCGCGATTTTTGCAGTCAAGGTACAGTAACGGTACTCAATTATTACTATTTTATGAATAGTGAACGAATTTAGACACCGGGCAAGCTTCAACCATTTATTTTCCTGGAAGGGTGGAGATCCGGAGACAATTCCTTCTAGCTGCCGCTTGTCCGTTTGATCTCTCAATCGAGGGGAACCCGGTTATCGTTGGATCGAGTTCCTCTGAGAGATAGAAAAACGTAAACGATTGTACGGTATAACATATCATAGTGAAAAATAGCGTACAGTATTGTTATTCCTAGTGCGGATGTGCGATCAATAGAGCCGTCAGAAATCCAATGGACCGACGGACAGGGTGGGCACAGTATTGCGGACGACAGAGTAAGAAAAGGGGACCATTCCATGGGGCCCGGGAGGCAGGAACCCAGCTCCTTTCTTTTCTTTCCTTTTTCCCTTCCACCTCTGCGGACACAGCTTTCTGCAGCCAAAGCATCTCCAGCATCTCTCATGTGTGCGCCGTCACCGTTAGGGCGATGGAGCTGCTCGAGTACGAGTACTCGAGTACCGGTACCATAACCATAATAGCCGTCATCGGTGTCTCGCCCTCCTGGCCACGTCTTGTCTCGACTCGCGCGTGATATACAAGTGTTGTACTCGAGTACAGTACTCGGGGAGGGTCAACCCATGTTCCCTGCAGGTCACGTCACGTCCTCTCACTCGGGAGAAATTGTGACAAACACGTCTACCGACATGCATGACATTTGTGTGTTTTTTTTTTCCATTCCTGTTTTTCTCTCTCCCCAGCTACCCCTTTTTTACGTTTTCGCGACCCTCCCTCCCACCTCCCCCCAATTACCGGTAATCCCCACTTCACCCTCGAACTTCTGCAAGTGAAATACCGGTGGTCCACGGTAAATCTTGAAACGGAAATATTCGCAGCTCCCATCTCCACTTCCCAACCTGTTGGGATTTTCTTTTCTTTTTTTCCGGTGACTGTGGACCCTCGTAACCCACAATGGTGCCTTTCTCCCTTACCCCTGCTCTGTTAGTTACCAATCCCTCGGAGAGGCATTTGTTTCTCCCGGGGAGGGATGAAAGTTTTCTATTTTCTATTTATTTATTATTTATTACCCGCGCTGAGCTCGGGGGGACGGGTTTATTGTTCTGCCAGGGTGGAGTACAGTACGGTAATTAATCGAGGATAATGCTACGAGTATCATCGTTGAGAATGGGCGCGGGCGCGGCACGCGGAAGCGGGGGTCGGGATTTGACAGGGAGGAAGGGTAGTAACAGTGCAGTTTTGTGGGACCGAACATTCCAAGCGGTGATATACGAGTAATGGGGCTGTCGAGAGTGGAAAGGGGGGGAAAAGTTCACACATCATGAGCTGTTTTGACCGGTGATGTTGGTGTACTGTACAGTACTCGTACAGTACCTGTAGGAGCAGGACAAGAGGTGTCTACCGGTATCTCATCCTTTCTATCTATCCATGATGCTCAAGTAGAGGTACCAATGCAAACGATGGGGAAAGTGGAAGAAAGGGGAGTAAATTGATCCTTGTAAGGTGCACGGTCTTCTCCCACATCACTGGGGAACTGAACCGAAGCGTCGGGTGGCGACTGTTCGGGAATGGCAGACACTAATCTGCTTTTTCACTTCTCGCGTCCAACCCATTCCTTCGTCATTAATGAAACGTGTTTCGTGATAAGGGAAAAAAAAAAATAAGGTAAAAAGTAAAAAAAATAAAAATAAAAATAAAAAAGCAAAAGCGAAATAATAATAATGATAATAATAGAAGGAAGAACTAAGTCTCATACGGCGAACTGCCGTATACTCGTACAGGCGGAAGAAGAAGGTAAAATTGAAATTTCACCGTCCGTTAGACCACCCTCATATAAAGTGGTTACCGTTCCCTCGGGAAGGAGAAGAAAAAAAGTTCCAGCCGGAAAAAGGGGGTGTGTGTGGATCGTGTTGACCAGTCTGTCGGAATTCTTGGAGTCTTTACTTCTATTCGTTGCTTTTATTGCTCCAACCACCCACCTTCGAACCCCACGTTTAGCTTATTGCTTGTCCGTTCCGTAGCAAAGGAACATTCGCGTTTGAGATTGATTTAGCCAGCGAAGTACGGTAAATCGGACCGTTAGACAGAGTCGGGATATAGAGAGTATAATTGGTCCGGAAAGGATACAACCTCTCGGAGTCGCCTTCTGAAGCTTCCACGATGGCCGCTGAGGACGTAACGGGCCAGGCTGTCAGGGACACGTCTGCCGGGCACTGCAACGTTGATCATGACAGTAAACGGGTACCTTCTACATCCCTTTGTCCCCCCCTTCTTCACCTTCTCTCCTCTTATTTATCTTTGTTTGCCCCTCCATCTATCGTGTTCACTTTGTCCTTCCTTCACAAAGGTCACCTATTCCCTTCTCCATCATGTATTCGGAGGTTTGGAGACTCGCTGCCCCTGCATAAGCCATTAATTCGTCTAATTCTAACGAATCGCAGTCCGAATATGAGCTCAGCACTTTTGATGGCTCGATTTTTGACTCTGATGGTAGCAGTATTGCTTCATCAATGTCTTCTGCCGTGAGGTCGAATTCGTCCATCCTATCCAATGTTGGGAGTTACAAGTTTGAGCACGATCGACGTTATCACTCATACCGTGAAGGGAACTGGGTGCTGCCCAATGATCAGGTATGACCCCGTCTCATCCGGTGGAGCTGATTGCACCGGATCTAACGAGGATTGGGGTTCAGCAAGAACAAGATAGAATGGATATCTTTCATCAAATGGCTCTGCTAAGGTATGGGACTCTGGCCCTAGTGGGATGAATACTCTACTAACCGGTGAGCCAGAATGGATGATAAATTACATCTTGCACCGTTGGAGAACCCGAGGAGGATATTGGACATTGGAACTGGAACTGGTAGGTCGATTTTTGCTATTCTTCGGGATGTCTAACTGATAAATCATAGGAATATGGGCGATTGAGATGGCCTTGTGAGACCACCTATTCCAAGAATCAGTTTGCACTACTAACGAGAATGGTTTTGCTTAGCAAATACCCAAATGCTCGAGTATGTTGACCCAGAATGGCGTTGATTTGGAATGAATTGCTAACATGTGAGATAGGTCATTGGAACAGATCTATCTCCGATACAAGTTTCACCACCGGCCAATTGCTCGTTTGAAGTGGAGGATGCTGATTCCGAGTGGGTTTATCCCACAAACAATTTTGACATGATCCATACACGTCAGCTGGTAAGTTTCTCTATTGCCATGTGGAATAACGGTACTCATCCTACGTTAGTTAGGAGGAATCAGTAATTGGCGAAGGTTCTTTGAACAGGCATATGCGTAAGTTTGTCCTCCAATGTCTAGTCGAACCGATTCCTAACCTCCAACAGACATGCTCGACCTGGTGGTTGGCTAGAACTGCAAGAAACACCACCTGAGCCACATACCGATGGCCCAACGCCGCCTGCTGATCTTCCATTCTTGCGCGTTTTCTCACTGTTTGCCGAAGCATCGGCCACTACTAGTCGTCCGTTTGTCGATCAGGTGTCTCAATTTACTTCCCATATGAAAGCAGTGGGTTTTGTGGACGTAACTTCGGAAGCTCGTCGCCTCCCGTTAGGCACTTGGTCAACTGATCCTACAGAAAAGGAAATTGGACGCTACAATGTGCTCAACTTTGTTGAGGGCATGGAAGCGTATACCCTTGCGCTATTCACGCGCGTGCTGGGGATGACCGCTGAACAGGTTCGGTCATTAGTAGATGAAGCAAAGAAGGACGTGTGCAACCGGAAACGAAGGTGGTACATTGATCTGTATGTCCCCTATCCATTTCTCTTGGGATATTTGTTAATGATGGTGGTAGGGTAATCGTCCGCGGAAGAAAGCCTTACACGGACGAGGTTGTTTCAACATAGATTTATCTTTAATGGTTCGGTTTATTTTTGGGGGGGAAGGTCTGGCGTATCGGAGTTATTATTATCATACCTGGTTCATATTTGTTCATATTATCGTATCATTAGACTAAAGAAATAATGATTCTTGGCTATTATCCTTTCAAGTGGCTCTTTTGCCTTGGGAGGGCAAGTGTTTAACGCAAATATCGTGCAACATAATATCATATGTTGAACGCGATGGGTGGGTTTGGCGGGTTCGGCGAAAGGTCGCCAAGGCAACAGAAGTGAAATGGTGCCCTAGCAAACTCTGGTCCGGGGGATTCAGCAACTATGGTCCATTTCCGTCATTTGGGCTATGGTCGATAAGTTTTTCTTCACTCGAGTAGTGTGATGATCTAGGGGGTTGGGTTATCGTGTGCAAGATTTCAAAATCACGCTAACCTCAATTGGTTTCCTAACAACCTCTCACCTTCTCTTTTTCCCCTCTAACAGCATCAAAGTAAAAGTCTCTGGGCATCCTCACTAAACTCTTTACAGAGCGCTTCTTGGCCTAATTATCGTAGCGATCAATGCGCCGAACTAGCTACAAGTAAATCCACCTACGGTACCAATCAGGGAGGCCCTCGGCCACCGGCAGCAAGACCGGACAAGTCGTGCAGTACCCGAAAAGGATCCTCAAAGTTTCTCGGGGAGGCAAAATGCCGGGCCGGACCGTTCGTTGAAAAACTGGGGACCGCCAAGGTATACAAGGTCGACGGTAGTTTGGCCGGTGTTCCCGGGGCTTCGTTTAATTGGCTTGCTGGCCGGCTGAGCTAGAGCTAGTGCTGTCGTTAGTCTGAGCTTGTAATAGCGGTTCAGTTCGGCGAGCGGGCCGCGGCGGATGAATTGGTGGGGCGGCATGCCGGTGGATTGGGTCCGACGGGTCTGGTCAGGGCTACGGCTCGGGATTCTGTCCGGTGGAGTGATTTTGCGCTCGTCCCCGTACGGCACTCGTGAGATAGATTGGGGATGGGGGGGATTAGGAGATTTGTAACTCTCACTGGGATATCGTGGTCTGCCAAGTCGAGTTAGAGCTTTTCGCGTAATGGATGAGTGGTGTCGCTGCATCCGCTGCGGTCCGAATGGTGCCCACCGTGGGTGGGGGTCGTGTTGCGAGGGTATAGTCTGATACGGTCTGGTCTGGGCCAATTTGCGGAAGCGCGAGCTCGGAATTCTGCTCGGGTTGGGCATTCCTGGGCCTTGCCTGATCCGCCCGGTCGGTGTGCGGGCGTCGCGGTCGCTAAGATGTCACGACGGCAATGCCTCAGGCACTGGGTAGGGGTGTTCTGGCGCTTTCGTCGGGAGAGTGTAGCCCCCTGCTGCCTGGAACAGCAATGCATGAGTTATCGTGCACCGGGATTCCCTAAGGCGTGTGGTGCATTATATCGAACAGCTGGCTGCAGAACGTGCGCGGGGTGTCACCATGCACTCGGTGCGGCACGCTCAATGCTTTGAGAGCCGATATATCGGGCTTTGGTTGATCTTGCCTCCGTGGCGCTCTGGCACTCTACTTGTCGGAAGTTATGACAGGCATCTGCCATTGCGCGGTTCTGGGAACGTGTTTCCCCCCTTGCGTCCGGGTTGACTCCGTCGTTTGGCCTGAGTTGGCCTGAGTTGGCTTGGTGGGGTTGTGGGCGCACGTGGATCTTGAACTTTGTGTCCTTTCTTCTTTGCGCTTGGGGGTTTTTCGGGGCTTGGGTTTTTTGTCTCTTCGGGCTTTGGATGTCTCCTTATCTGTCTATGATACCTCTGTTCTGCAGTCTTCGCTAGTCTTGCTTTCTAAGTGGATGGTTTCTGCACGTTGCTGTTTTAAAGTTGTTGGCTTGATCATTGGCACTTTCTTTCTTTCTTTCTTTCTTTCTTTCTTTCTTTCTGGCAAATATTGAAGGTCGAGTGTTGCAGGCTGTAGCGTTAGTCCTCTGCCTGACGAGGCGCTGGCCAGGTGAGGTTGAGGGGTACCGGTATGGGATTGGGAGGCGCGGAAGTGTCGGTTATAGTAAACTTGCTGGTTGTGCCTGAAGATTGACTATGATTGGTTCCTTGAGGGCCTCCTGCGGGTTAGTTTCTTAGTCCTTTGGACTCGGGCAGTTTGTTGGCAAAGAGCCTTCAGACCGGCATTGATTCCGGCGAGAAACGGGGCGGTCATCGGTCATCACTCAGTATCTGTAACCCCGTCCCCGAGACTAGAGATCCCGGCGGGGATTGCAGATGAAAAATGGTTCCTCGTAAGTGGAAAAAAATCTCACCTCCGCAGCTCACGATTGCCCCTCCCCCCCAGGGCTGCACGGCCATGATATTTATTCTGCCATTTGGGAGGGCGATGATTACGTTATAAGTGTTAGAGTTGACGGAAAAAGGTTGTTGGGTGTGGAAACTGGAGGAATGGTTCGGTGGATTTTATTATGGTCAGTTAAGGATATACGGAAAAGTTTCTATAATGTCTTTCCTTTGCTATCACTGGAGTGTGCGGAGGAATGAGGACAAGTGTGGAGAAGTGGAGAGAGGTGTGGTGATCCGTGGAAGGATTAGGATATTTGGTTCATGTTTTACTTATACGCCTGTCTCTACCGTGAGTTTGGTTGTAGGAGAGACAACATCAGAAGAGCGAAGCATATCTTACCTTTCCTATCTACACATTCTATACCAGTCAATTTACCTCAAGTCCCACCCATATTGAAGCTAGAGCTGCGCAGTTTAGTTGCTACCCATCAACAATAAGGGTGCACCTTTGCTAGCGAGTAGCTTCCACGAAGCTGGTGACGAAAACTGCACCGCTAACGTACTCCATTTTTTGTTTGCTTCTTCCTCGCTGCCACACCCTCTCGAGTATCCACTCCCCCAACCCCCTGCGTCGAGGGTAGGTTTGGTATGATGGATGTGCTATGGCCCTCGGGGGTCACGCCATATCTTGTTTATATTTGCTGGAGATCTTTCGAGCTCTGCACTGCCGATGTGCTGTTGATATCTAATGACTAGGTTTGTGCTCTGGCGGGTGTGGGGACTGGTATGCCTTCCCGTTTCCTTTAAAGGAAGGGTGCCAATACTGACGGTTTTTAAAGGGGCAGTATCGTAGCGGGTTATGTGAGTAGTAGAGGGTGATATGCTGAATCAGGGCGTGGGATGTCGTTTCTTGCGGTTGCGTCCTGACTATCATACTTTCAGTGGAGTCTGCTCGAGTATGTCTGCGCCGGTGGACGGTTGCAACTACTGGCTGTTACGGTCATTGAAGGATGCTGCAATAAGTAGGTTCGAAGTTCCTAGTGCAGCTACAACGTATTGTGCAGCTGGATATCTCAACTACGAAGTCGGTTTTCAAGCTGCTAGTCTAGGCTAGAAGTACGAGTACCCAAAAACAGGGGGTATATTCTGTATTAGCGTTAAGATACGCACAAAACTTTTACCATATTTCTTTAATCCCTATTTTCGGGCGCTTCTGGCCCTGGATAGCTCTCGAGCGCTGGTCGTGAGGTATCCCTGAAAAGAAATGCTTGTGCTATTTACATGGGGCTGGGCGCTACTCGCGTGGCAGCACTTCATGATGCTCAACATCTCCTCACCCGAGATCGCCGGTATCCAACGCAACCTACCCGAGGATTAGCTCAAGCCCTGGAACACTTACGAGCAACGAAAAACCCATACTGCCGAACTAGTCATGGATTATCTCCGGAAGATCCGGGGCAAACATAAGGGGCGGACAAATGTAGATCGGGCGGACCCCGAGGCAGGCAGTACTCCAGCAGGGCCTGCGAAGAAAGGGAAAGAAGCGGCCGATGTAAGTGAATTACCTTCTTAACCATCTAACTGTCTATCTACAGGACCTATTTAGCTGCTCGGCTGACATGGGCCGTGACGTGTAGGCTAAAATGCCTACGGAATCTCCGGTTGAACAGCGGGCCGATGAAATCAAAGACGAGAGACCCGAACAGGGGGAAAGTGAGGGAGAAGAGGAAAGATTTGGCTTATTTGTAGTGACTCCGGAGAATAGGCGTGCGGTAGTTGAGTAAGCGTGCTCCTCTAGGTTTTTGAACAAAGAGTTCCTCCGACCCAGTATTGACGGTTTAAGTATCGTTGCCTTGCACGGGTTGGGGGGGGATAGGTTTCGAACGTGGACGCACGAGAGTGGCGCCTGTTGGATCCGAGACTTTCTCCCCGAGCAAATACCGGGAGCTAGGATTATGACTTTCGGTTATAATTCCGGGGTCGCTTTCAGTCGAAGTGTTGCCGGAATATCCATTTTTGCGAATGATTTACTGGATAGGCTCAAGGGCCTCCGGAGGCATGCGGATGTAAATGACAGATCCCCAACCACGCCCATCGTTTTGCGCTGATGTTCGTGCTATCCAGGAGTCAGCTCGACCAATCATTTTCATATGCCATAGTCTAGGGGGTATTGTTTGCAAAAGGGTATGCGAATCATGAGATCACCCTAGATGTTGTCATACTGATATTGTCTGGATTTTGGAGTCGCTCGTCCTTTCCCATGAGCAACCTGTGTATCAGGACATCCTGAAATCCACACTTGGCATAGTCTTCATGGGCACGCCACATCGCGGTTCCACGGTTGCGGACTGGACAAAAATGTTCGCTTCAATCGTTGACAGTGTGCTCGTTGGCACGCGTATGCGTTCGGATCTTTTGAAAGATCTTCGGACCAACTCCCGTGCCCTGCAAGAAATCACGAGCTCTTTCAAGTATCGCACAACGAGCCTGCAAATCGTAACATTCTACGAGCAAGAAATTACTGCTCCGTCGAAGAAACTTGTGAGAAATACTTGCCTTTGTTTTTTGGTCACTTGGGTCAACTGATGCTCTTTGTACAAGGTTGTTGATATGGACTCCGCAATTCTTGACCTTCCGAACGAGAGGCCGGTGCCCGTGAATGCGAACCACAGAGAGATTTGCAAGTTCTCCCACGTCAAGAGTGAGAAATATCGTCCAGTATGGGTGGCCATATCGGATATGGTTTCAAGTATCCAGGTGGACCCTGCAGTCGCTGCGGAATTGAGTACGTAGGCTTAGTCTTTGTGCTAATATCAGATCCGTAGTTGATAGCATGAGCTCATTTCTGTGACCGCATTAGAAAGTAGAACCGAGGACCAGGAAAAATGCCTCCGGATGCTAGCTGGTGTGGATGCCTCTAGTATTCTACAAGCCATTACTACTAGGCACAGAGGAACGTGCGAATGGATATCTGACGAACCCCAATTTAGCGAATGGGAAACGAGTAAGAGCTCGAGACTGCTATGGCTATATGGAGCTCCGGGCTTTGGTAAAACGGTCATGTCGAAGTATATTATCGAGCGGTGCGAACGCCAAGAAACTTCACTGTTGGCGTATTTTCATTGCGACGGCAAGGATGAATCAAGGAAAACAGAGTTAAATACCCTCCGGTCGGTTATCTTTCAGCTTCTTGCTCGGAATTCGAAGTTTTTCGAGCATGTAATAAAGTATATGGAGATGGAGAGACTGGGATTCATGACCAGCTTCTCCACTACAGTCTCAACTCTATGGAAGATCTTGGAGGACATATGCGCAACATCCGTTCAAGAGATACGTATAGTCATTGATGCTGTCGACGAGCTTAGAACCGCCGATGTTCCACATCTTGTACAAGGCTTCGTAGACCTTGTACGCAGCAAAGGTGCACAGTCTGCGCTGAAGGTGGCCGTGATAAGCCGGCCCGAGTTGGAGATACAACGTCACCTTCCACTTGCTTGGGTTAGTAAGGTGGAGCTGAGTTCTACTCACTCCCAGAAAGATATTGAAAGCTTCCTTTCTGAGACCGTGGGGAAATTCGCTGCAGAGAATGATTTCCCTGATGATCAAAGGGACGTCGTTTTCGAAGCACTCAAGACACGGTCGGATGGCATGTTTTTGTGGACGACATTGGCATGGGCGTCTTTTGTCGGAGATGACGATGATTGGAGCAAGGCCTCGATCAGGGCCCGGATTAATGAGCTCGAACACCTCCCCCGCGGTCTCGACGCGTTATACCGTACTATGTTGGGGAGGATCGTGAAATCGAAGCGAGATAAGACCAGGCTCCTCTTGACCTGGTTGACCTATGCTTTTCGGCCACTGAGCGTCCAAGAATTGGGTGTTGTGCTTGCTCTTCGGCCCTTCCATTCCTCGCATTCTGATCTCGAGGAAAATCTGGGATTCAATCCGGAGAAAAGGCTTCGCTCCCTGTGCGGCAATTTGATCAGCATTCGAGACGGGAATGTGAGCCTTCTACATCAATCTGCAAGGGAATTTCTGGTGTCATCACTTGGTCATCCGGAAAGCCGATTCGAAGACGGTGGGGGCTTCGTGCTCGATGTTCATGAGGCCTCGTTGGAACTATCTATCAGTTGTCTCACTTATCTCAATTTCGACGGCTTTGATATCCACTCCGCACCCTCGCTCAGAACCCAAAGACCATATTTTATTGCAGAGAATGTCAGTGCAGATACTGCAAGATTTCCGTTTGTTAGGTATTGTGCGGAATACTGGCCTAGACACGCAGCGCTAGTGCCGGAAGCCGAGGTGGAACGAGTGTTGAAATTGGTGCAAAGGCTTGTAGAAAACAAACATAAATTGGCCTTTGAATACCAATTACGGCGCAGCTTACTCGGGCAGAGCCCGGGAATACTACCATCCTTGCTGCACCTTGTAGTGGAATACGAGCTTCTGAATGTGCTCCTCATACTTGAGGTGGAAGACATAAATCAGACAAATTTCAACACTGAAACCGCACTTCATGTGGCTGCGGATTCCCGATCACACCTTGACAAACACAAGATCCTTCGATATCTTCTCCAACACCAAAAGGTTAATGTCAATGCGAAAACAAGGTTTGGGGAAACACCGCTTCATTATGCCATGAGAACTTCCAAGGAGAGCGAGATCGAGCCTTTCCTTGCAGAAAGAAGGGTCGATCTCAATATACGCAATAGAGACGGCATGGCGCCCGTCCACCTAGCCGTCGATAACGATTGGGGTATTTTGAGTCGACTAATACGGGATCCAAGAGTAGATATTAACTGCGAAGATTCAAGGGGGCTATCTCCACTTCTAATCGCCGCCTACTGGGGTAAAGAATCCGCGACTAGAGATATTATCAAGTCGAGGAGAGCCAGGTTGAGGGTGAAGGATTCAGAGGGGAGAACGCCGCTTCAACATTGTATTAGACAAGATTGGAGAGACCTTACCCTGATGTGCTTGGATGACGATGAAGTTGGCGGCAACGAAATAGACCGGGATGGAAACACCATTCTCCATTTACTCACCTCGATGGGCTGGGCCGATGTTGTAAAATATCTGCTCGAGCGAAAGTCGGTCAATGTCAATGCCAAAAACAAAAATGGTCAAACGGCTTTACACCTGGCTGCGAAATATCGTGAGGCCGAGATCGTGCGCCTCCTGATCGCGCACCGAGCCATCCTAGACGTCAAGGATAGAGATGAGCGAACAGCATTGCAACGAGCAGCCGAATTTGGATCAGAGCCGGTACTCATAGAGCTTGTTGAAAGTGGATCCGACCTCGCCCTAATTGACAAAGAGGGGGGGACGGTCCTCCACTGGGCAGCAACATGGAGCTGGGAAAGCGTTGTGGCGATGTTACTTCAGAGGATGGGGTCGGGCGCGAAGACCAAAAACAGTCACGGGAAAACCGCGCTCCATATAGCAGCCCAGTGCGGGAATAGGAACATCGTCCGGCTCCTCATGGCGAGAGGATTCGATCTTGCGGATAAAGATAACCAGGGAAACAATGCCCTGCATTGGGCGGCAAAGGGTCAGAACCCCGAGATAGTTTTGGACCTGCTAGAATCCAGACCGGACCTCGTCAACGATAGATGCATCAACCGCCAGTCACCGTTGCATCTTGCCACGACCTGGGGAAACGTGGGGGTGGTGCAAGCGCTGCTATCGAGGGGTGCTCAAGCGCATGCCACCGACGACTTTGGCATGACACCTTTGCACTGCGCTGCCAAGCAGGGTGATATCCAGATCGCCGAAATGATCCTGCTAGACCAGAGAGTGGATGTCAGCGCGGAGGACCATCTCGGAAGGACGCCGTTGTATCTTGCTCGTGAGTGGTACAACAGGGAGGTCATTGACACGCTCCTGAGAACCCCGGGAATCTCCAAGAGGGGGTTGAAGGACTGGCACTTGGATCCCCCAGCGCCACCAGCACCCGAAGCGCAAAGCTCCAGTGACGCAGAGTGGGCGCTGCAACCTTTCTTCCGTGCCCCGCCCCCGCCTAATTATCCTCCTCCACTTTAATGCCACATTCCTACGCTTCGTCGATACCTTTCCCGGAGACTCGGAAACTGCAGCTTCGACGACCTGTCCGGGAGGATTGTGAGCGGTGGTTACGGTTCGGTTGGCATGTCTTTTACAGTTCCAGGTCACGTGGTTCGCCCGCAGAATCACGAAAGTGATCCGGGCGCTATCTTGAGTTCGAGGGCGGGAGGGAAGGGGGGTTCGTGCATGAACCGGTCTGAGATTGAACTTAACACCCAACACTTTCTCCCATATCATGTATCATAACTTGAGAATTCACGCATTGTACATACGGAGGAATAAAGCCTGGACCTCGAGAGCATTGCCGAAGCGCAACTCTTGCGCTTGCCCATCACCCATCGTCACTCGGCTACGTGATTTACCCGGAGCCCCCACGTCGGGCAGGAATGAAAGGATATCATAGAGCATTGTCGGCTGGGTGAGGACCGGGTTCCGATCGGATTGTTTGGGTACCGTATGACGGTGATATTCACTATACGGTACGATACGTAGACGGTACAGTAGCCTATAATCCCAAAGCCGTTCTCCACATTTATACCATGCTTGTTCCGGTTCCCCCGTGGCCGGGCCCAAGCGCTCTGCACGCGATAGATTAGTGCGATGGCACGGGCCGTACTTTACCGCGCCACCGTGCTCGGGGAATGTGGAGCTTTCGGCGGCGTCGACCGGTACTCGAGCACTTGTCCTGGTCGGTGGTGCTTACTCGTATTCACCGACAACAGGGGCAGGGCTGCGGGCAGTCACCAATGTTGCATCCGAATCACGAAAATCACTCGCACATTTTTACACAATTTCCTTCTCAATTTCTACATGATTATCGTACCGCGCGACCTTTTTCTCCCCTTCTCTTCCTCCTACTCGTTCTTCCCCCCCCCCCCCCAAACAACCTAGACTAGGTGGGTAGGTGGAGAAGAGAAGAAAAAAAAGACAAAAGAAAATGTTCCATCATATACTCATTAGGTTGCCAGTTTTATGCAAATTCACACCCCCTCACCCCGACAATTCTTACACCTCTGTGCGCACGCACAAACCTGCTATCCACCGAGTATCCAAACAGAAAGGAAACGAAAAGAGAGCGATAAGCAAGACTACGCCACCTACAGATTGCACCGTGATACCAACCACGGCGCGGATGCGACAAGACAAGATGGATAAATGAATTTGAAGAACAAATGAAATGAATAAGGCAGTCAAGTCAAGGAACAATGGAGCAAACTTTTTTCTTCATTCCTCCTGCGAGGGTGATGACGATGCGGAAAGCAAAAAGGAAAGGAGGGTAGGAAAGATTGAATAACGGTTATGATAGATCAGTCGAAAAACATTGAAAAATTGAAATTGACATTCATATGAGGTGGGTATAAGGAAACGAAATGAATACGTTGCGAAAGATGATAAAAACGACAAACGGCAAAAAGAAAAAAGGCAAGAAACGTGTAAAAAAGGGGAAACGAATGCGATGTATCCTTATCAAACTGTCCCAACGATGGAAAAACACGAAACCAGGTAAACCAATATAAAAAAGGGGGAGACAAACATCCAAACGAGGCAAAATGACTAGACGACAAGACCCTAACCAAACAATGAAACAGAACAAAAAAAAAAAGCATGATAAAATGAGAAACCGAATGTCCAACCGTAATCCCCAATAATTTATCTCAGACGTCTATACAGCATCGCCATCCTAATCACATTCTCCCCAAGTATCATATTCGGAAAAGATTATTTTAAAGATCGGGGGGCCAAGCACTCAACTCAAACCGCGAGTCCGGGTCCCGTAGTAGGTATAGGCAATGGCAACGGCGGCGGCGGCAGGGACGTCCGCGATGTAGGTGAATTCCCCGGTGACTCTGCTCGCTGCGAATCTCGACCTGCATAGTCCTCGTTCGTGGGTATCCCCCTCGTATCTCCACTTCCCCAAGGCGGGCTCGGCAGCCGCCGGGGTTGAGTAGCAGGCATGTATCTCGACCAGTCCAACTCATCCCCAAAGTGGTCGTTCGCCGTCGAGTACCTCTCCAGCGGCGGCCTCACAAACGGCGGCGGTGGTGGCGGCGGGGGTAGGCTTGTGGGTGATAAGCCGATTACGGATTCGATGTTGTTTGGTATGTACGATTCCTCCCCACTGGCTTCACTGGGCGCTGCCTCGATTACTTGCGGTGCGTCTTCGAATGAGTCGCGGGATATGGGACGGTTGCTATTGCTGGCGTTGGATTGGGTTTCCTCCACCAGCGGGAAACGGCTGCCTGTCATGTAGTCGCTGAGTTCTCGCGGGGGGAACGGGGTGTAGGTGCTGTTGGAATTCCGTGATAGCTGTTTTGTTTCATACTCAATCACTCCGTCAGATGTGGGGCTTCGAAAACGCGCTAGTTAGGGGGGGCTTGACGGGCCTGACCTTTCCGCTGAGGAGCGATCCGTTCGTTCCGTCGGTACCGCCACTTCTGCTCACCCCTGACATGCTTTGTCCGCCACTCTCCCGAGGGGCCTCTTCGTAGGGTTGTCCGAGCCCCGCTGGGTAGCCGTTTGAAAAATAGTCGTCTCCATCCAGGGCTGCAAAAGAGCCGCCTCCTTCCCCATAATGTGTCTCGTCGGTGTAGTGGCGAGAGGGTCGGTTGTGCTCGGGGAATAATGAAATCAAATCTTTAGCGGACGGCCGGCCCTGAGGCCGCTGGGATAGGCAGGCTTCCACAATGTCTCTAAAGTAGTCCGGCACATCGCCGGGGGCTTCACCCATGCTTAATGGTCTTGTAACGGCCTCTGGCTCATCCATTTCGTGCGCGATTCCCCAAAGCACCATCCCAAGTTGAAAAATGTCAGACTTGACTCCAATGTACATCCCGATCCTCTGGAGTCCATCAATCATGGCAGTAACCTCTGGGGGCTCCCAGCCAACCGGACACCCCCGGCGGTTGATGTCAATAATCTTCGCATCACCGTTTTCATCAATCACGATATTGGACAATGTGAAATCCCCCTGAACATAGCCAGCCTCATGGACCTCCGAAAGGCCAGAGACAATCTGCTTTGCCCACTTCTCCCGGGTCTCCCAAGAAAGCCTTCCACGCTCATGGTATATAATGTCGATGAGAGCTCCCTTGGAAGCGAAACTAATGAGGAGCCCCTTGACCTTCCTTCGATTCTCATCCACCACACACCCACCAAAGCGAATGACATTGTTGGAGTCAGCCAGTGCATATAGCGCATTGATCTCGTACAGAAATTCATCAACCGTATCAGGCCCCGGGATTTCCTTCTTGATAAACACATCCCCATTAACTTTGACCTTGTAGACAAATCCGGAGAGATGCGAGTCAAATTCCAGCTCGGATTCCTTATACTTGGGGCATCTCAAGTGCGCGATAGCGGCGACGGGAGGATATGGGATGATTTCATGCAGGTCCTCAGTAACATGGACATGGAGCCTCCCATCACTTGTTTGCAGCTTGAGATTCGTAATAGTATCGTAGAATTGGATGTCGCTCAACGAGTCCCTAATAGCGTCATATATTCTTGCGCTCTTGTCCCGTTGGTATCTCAGCGTCGCCAATTCCTTTTCTAACGTACCATCCTCCGCGTCCCGATAGTCGCAAGATACTGTAAGCCTACGTCGGAGAGTTGGCGTCTCAGCAAAAGTCACGAAAAACTTTTCCCGGTCCGACTGATCGCGGAAGTGCATGCTCAGGTTAAGGATCCATTTCCAATCCAGCTCACCATCAACAGGCGACCTCGCCACATCACCGTCCACATCATCATCCGTCGTGGATAGACCACCCACAGAGTCCGTGGGAGCAACCGGCGCCGGAGGCGGAATGGATGGTTCAAATTCTCTCGGCCCAGACTGTGGTGTGAACAAGTGGCCATCACTCCGGAAGGGGTCCGGCTGTTCTTCCCCCTCCTTCCTTTCCTCCTCCTCCCTCACCGGGGCTTCCTCTGGGGTGGCTACAGGTTGGACGGGGGCAGTTTGCACGATCCTTGAAGAATGTGATCCAAGGTTTGCTCCACCCAACATGTTGGTCCTACGTTCCGTGGGCGAGAGCTCTGTAGGTTTCAGGCGAGTTCTTATCTCAGATTGTTGCCTAGCAACCGTTGGTGGCCCAGTTGGGTCAATAACGTTTCCATTGCCTGCGGAGTTCCTTTTGTTATTTGGTGTTGTCGGTCTTTTGCTTGAATTACTCCAATGACGATAGCGAAGCCAATTCCGCGCTCGTATCCTAGAGACGAGGCCGGCCTTACCGGTCGGCCTGTCAGGAGGAGCAGATAGAACCATGCCCATGCAGCGGAGGTTCATCTAACTAACCGGGGAAAATCTTTTCTAGACGAGTCATAAAAAATGCAATTGATCAGCTAACCTTATTCCCTTATGGTTGTGGTATATCCGTGACTGTGCTGCTGCCACTGCTGATGCTGCTACTACTGCTTCCTTCCGGGCGATGCTGTTCCTGCAAGTTTTTTCCTCTCCCCCTTGTGCTTTGTCCTCCTTTTTTTTCCTTTTTTTCCTGTTGACCCCAATCCAGTGCCTTTCCTTCACGGCCGACAGGAGAAGGAGGATCAAGAGTTCCCCGGAAAGGTGAATAGGTGGGATGGGCGGTGGATGACACGAGTTCGAAGCGCGAATGGGAAGGTTATTGCGAGAGTGACGGATTATTGTAGGCTCGGTGCCCTTCAGACGAAAAACTGATGAGTAACGGGGAAAGGAAAGTAGTGCGCCACAGATACCCCTGCAGGCTCCGGGGCGGGAGCAGAGGTGCAAGCGCCGCCGATGCCGTGGGTCGGACAAACATGAGTACAGGACGTGATTGTAGGGGGGAAAGAAATGTCTGTACGTGTGCAGGTGTGTGCGTGTAAAGGTGTAGTGTATAGAATTGATAATAATAACGATAATAATAACAAAATAAAAAATAAAAAACGGTGGAGTAGCGGTAATTGTTAGCATAGCTGCAGGGTAACGTCCAGCATCCAGTATCCAAGAGTAGTAGTAACAGCATCGGCGGGGGCGGCCAGCAGAGCGACAGCACCAGCAGCAGCAGAGTAACAGCAGCATCAGTAGCAAGAGTAAGGTTTTACGGAATCTATTAGGGAAGCTTGCAGGGACGATATTGGAATTGTGAGAATCGGGAAAGGGAAGGACCATACTTTTTCGTACACTCTCTACGCTCGGGAGAGTGGGCGGAGGGACTATAAAGTCGGCTGTGCCCGTCAGTCCAGTTCGAAGGGTATGGAGGAATCACAATCGGCCTCCTTGTCTCGCCTCACAAGCCCTAGAGAGGAGAAGATGAAGACGGGGAGTGCCTGGACGGAGTAGAGAACAAACGGGCATATGTGGAATGTCTGCGATATCGGCAACGGATGGACCTTTTTTCTTTCTTTCTTTTTTTTTGTCCCTTTTTATTTTATTTTTTTACCTCCCTCCTTTGCTCAGTCTGATCGGAAAGGGAAAGAGTAGGAGAGAAAGGAACTCAGTACTGTAGTAGCAGCGGTGGAAGTTGTGTAGTAGTAGTGAACAGTAGTAGTGGTTTAGTAGTTGCAGTACTGGAGAAGATACGAAGAGCCCGTTAACCAAGGTAAGAGCGAGACAAGAGCACGGCTACCACCATCTATCAAGAGCGAGACAGATCAGAAGAGAGCGGAGCAGAGTGAGCGAAAGCAGTTGCAGCAATGGGGGAAAGAGCCTCAAACGAGCCAACGCAAATCCAGCACACAGCGGTGCTGTGAATGGGTAGCCGACAGCAGCAGCAGCAGCAGCAGGCTAGAAGCAGAAGCGGCAGTGGGTCTTGGGAACCTCGAAACAATATGAAAGAAATGGCAATCCGGTAAAATTGGAGATAGATAGGAAAAAGTGTTAAAAGGGAACGGGTAGGGTGAAAGACTCGAATCAACAAAACATCGAGGAAAGAGGAAAAACGAAAAAACGGAAAAAAAAAATGAATGAAAACCCAAATAAACACAAGATGAAACGAGGGACCAGAGAAGAGCTGGATGGAAGGGTGCTAGAGGGGAAGAATTAGTAGTAGCAGCAGTGGTAGTAGCCAGTTGCCGTGGTAAAAAGAAAAGTAGTAAGCACAAGGAAACGGGTTCAAATTGAAATATGGAAGAAAAAAACGAGAGTGAGAGTGCACGAGTATGTGAGAGAGTTATCTATCAAATACAGTACAAGGAAAGAGAGGAGGAGTGAAGAATAAAAGGTTAGGTTATTGTATAGTGTCCGATGGGAAGGGGTAAAAAAAAAGGGCAAGGTTGGAAAAGGGAAAAACGAAAAAAATAAAATAATAATACTAATAATAATTATTATAAGCCAATTTCTCCCAAACTCAATATAATATATCGTAGCAAATTTTTATGTATGATGGCGGGTACTGTGGCAGAGTAGATACTCAAGATAGAAGCCCGGGGGAATGAGAGAGTGAACCAAACCCTCGAGGTCATCGATTCTTTAACATCTATCATCCCAATGCCCAGCGATTCACCTTCTCTTCCCTTCTTACGATCCAATTTCTCACCGATCCCAATAGAAATTCGTTTCATTCTCCGAAACTTGCTAGGAGTAGTAGCCCTTCTGCTACGTCTACGAAAGGAGGGAAAGAGAAGAAAAAGGTGTACTCCCAGGAGTCTTAGCAGACATCTAGTCGGATACTGTACTTCACTCCGTGACAAGGAATTCAGCTGCGCCGGCCTTGTTCCTGCAAGAGGGGGGGAAAAGCAAAAGCCGTGTGCGCAAAAAAAGAAAGAAAGAAAGAGCACACAGTACGGTACTCGTACATACCATCCAGAGCGATGTACTCGAGTACGAGTAGAAAAGCCCTCGTTATGCACCCCTTCCCCATCGCTAGGTTGAAGCGTCCAATTACCGTGTTGTTCCCCTGCAAAGTGAGCTGGCACACCCAATATCCCTCTCCAGCCGGACTATCATCTCGTCCAGTGGAGGGATACGTAGTGTTAGAAAATGGCGTAGGATGGGTGGACGCGCCGAAAGGACGGACGAGTGGGAGAGATGAAGTGAGCCGGGGGGGAAAGTACCGGTATTATTGTTGTTGTGGGGTGGTTGGCGTCCGTCGACGGGGTGGTAGACTGGAATTGGTGGTGGGGTGTACAGGAGCGGAGGGTGGGAGCAGGATGGGTCGGACTGAATCACCAGTGGTGGGTTTTTAAAAACATGTAACGGTCAATCTCTAAACTGGGCGAACAAGAGTACCTGTAGAGCTATTGCAGCCCTCTCTCTCTCGTTTTGAATATCTTTTCGGCCTTCCTTCGTGCTAGTGTCATGGCAACTTGTGGAGGGGAGAGGGATAAGTGGTTAGAATCAATGGAATGCCCAACTCCGCCAATTCCTATTCTGGCATTTCTGTTTTCAATCTCATCTCCCTTTCAGTATTTCATCATATCCTGTCCGCTTGGCTGTACTATGCACATATCTGGTGGGGTGTTATGCTCGAGTGGGCGCGGATTATTATGTGCGTTACCGTAGGTGTAAGTTAGGTTAGTTGATGAGATACAGTAAACTGCACATCTTTCCTTTCCCCTTTCCTTCACTTTTCTCCCAACGGTATCATAGCGTGCGGTCCCTTCCCCAACCTCTCTATCCATCCGTCATCGTCGCCCTCCCCCTTCTCCCTTTCCTTCTCCTTCCTTTCCGACTAGATTTCTCCCTCTCTCACCCGCCCACCGATTTCCTCCATCAACCGACATGGATCACAACAAACCCCTCCTCCCCCATTATCCTCAGTGCAAATCCCTCTCGCTCCACTCCAAGTACCGCGCGAGTAGGTAGAGTACGCCCACACTTTGGTAGCGAGGTGCTACCACCTGCCATGCCACCATCGTTTTTAACCTGCTGCTGCAGCGCTGCGGTGTTTGCAATCCAGCCCATCCATCAATCCGTCAATCGACCAATCCTCCGTTGCGGAAGGGTGTGGAGGGAGTGAATAATACTCTTTTTCACCCCACCATCACGTCCTCTCTTTTCCTCAGGAAACAACCTTCCAGAAAAGCCGAAATGTGCATGCACCAACGGGTCGATATTGTTTTTTTCCCTTTTTCCTTTTTCCTCTCTCTTTTTTCTTTTCTTTTTTTTTCTCTTTCCTTTTTTCCTCGCCCCTCCATGTCATGCATGCCATAGTGAACCAATCCACACCCTTCGCTGGCATACCCAAACTCCAATCAAAACCACCACCAAAGGGGAAAAAAACCAGCGGTGAACAATGAAATTCATGAGTTGGTCAATCGGTGGACAGACACAAGTTAATTGTCCTACCTTGTTGAAGGGGGAAAAAAGAAAGTTATTGTTCGCACGGCTGCGACATGGGCACAGTGAGCAAATGGCATAGCCTCTACCGGTCTACAAACAGCTCAGAGGATGGGATGATGATGATGATGATGGCACACACAGCACGCAGTGAAGGGATTCCACTGTAGTAAGCACTGCTGACGACACAACAAGACAAGACACAAGATATTGTGCTGGAGGTGCACCGAAACGCAAGGAACCGGACCAACAACCTTCTCGCCTTATAGATGACATGATGGGAAGGTTGCGACTGTGCCCCTTGGACCCCACCCTCCCGCGCTAAGCTTCCGCTCATCTACTCGAGTATGATATTCAGGTTGACATGTTCCAAGCAGCGAGTCACCCGATCGCCGTTGAAGCCCTATTCACACACAAACAATAGTCTAACTTACCGGTAATATGATATCTCTGTATGCAAACCTTTAACCGACACCCCCGAGCACTCGGTATCGGCAGATTAACTTAAGGCCACCCCCGACTCACCCTATCTCGTCGGGAAAACAACCGAACAAAACATTTCACCTCCCATTCGAGAAAAAAACAGCAACGGCAGTAATAATAACAATAACAGCGATTAGTCCCCGACCGATCGTACTCGTCGTGTAGTACCTTCCTTCCAAAAACGCAATTTTCACAAGCCTCCTTTTTCCCAGGACAAGTGAAAAAAAGAATGAAGAGTAAAGATAATAAAAAAAGCAAAGAACAAAAAAAGCAATTTTTTTTCCCCCAAAATTCATTGAGATCGAGTTGAAAGCGGCTACTGCAGGTTCTTATCGCCAGCCTATCGTAAGCGAAACAGGGCGCGCGAAACGGAACCATGCGATCGGGGCTTGTAAAAAGGCAGGGTAACTCACTTTCGTGACGTTACGAGCACTGCACTTGTGGTGTCGAAGCGTTCTTTCGAGAAGGGGCTGCTATTGCATACGGTACCACCCCCGGATCCAAGCGGATGGGACGAATTTCGGTGGTATGCACCACAATTGTCATGTACTCGAGATACACTGGCAGTAGGGCAACGGGAGTATCTTGGTACCGTTAGATAGGTTTGATCTACAAACTCTGCTCCAGCTCCGCACGATGATGATCCGGAAGGATGGATGGAAGGATGGAAGGATGGAAGGGAAGGGGGGGAAAGAGGGAAGGCTGGGATCGGCGGGGGGGCGGGGCGCAGATATTGAGGTTGGTGTTTGAGGCGGATAAGGTGATGCGAGGCTGGGATAGGGCTCCGAATTAGATGGTGCACTACTCGTATAAGGTATGATACTATATACCGCGCAGTGTGTTTTCCCTCCTGCGAGCCTGAGGGAGTCTACGTAGGATACCTGTATCATAACGTAGCCCGCGCTGTAGGGTACAATATTTCCACAACTCCACAACCCGTTCCCTACAAGTACAGTACCAAGATGCCAATCCCAGACCTGGAAAACGCAGTGACGGCATCGTAGACCTCCCCAGCCTTGCTAACCCACCTGGGCACATACCATACCATACCATACCAGCTCGGTGATAAACCCCTTCCCCCCGGCTGCCAAGCACACCATCCTGACGAAACCTCCTACAACTCTCCGACGGGATATCATACAAGGCATCCGTGAAGGCGGTCCTCCGTCGACGATCAGGCTCTCCCCGTAGCACCGAACCTGGTACGGCACGTACGATAGAGGCGAAGAAGAGCCCGGACGTCCCCGCATCGCAAACCGGGCGCACACCCCGTCGAGAACGATGGGTATGGGGCCAAAGTGCGGAGAGAATTGCCCTAGAACCCGCTGCACGGGTGTGTATGAGGCGGTTCGGGGGGAATGGGATGGAGCTGTACGGGTGTATACGAAATGGGATGGAACTGAGACCGTGGTATTTGGAATTCTTTGGAAGAATACGGTGTAGGCGGAGGGAGGGGAGACGTGCTGGTGATTGCGGATTGTATACGGTCCGAGTCGTAGGTAGTGGGGTGGAAAGCGCGGTAATAATGGTTCCGCCGGGGGTTTGGGGGGGAGCTATGGGTTTTGTCACGGGATGCTATGATATAATACTCTCGACGGAGCGCTATCGGCTAGCGACGAAATTATCGTACCCGTAGGCAAGAGTGTTCCACCATCGAAAACGCATTCAATGCATTCTGAAGCTGTAAAACAAAAATATATTCCCGAACAACTCCCTTGATAACCCTCCGCTGGTCTGGATGCGGAGTTCCAAACGCTTCAGAGAGTAAATCCGGGGAATTGCGATACTTCACATGTGTGCGAAGATTCGCTGGATCGGTGGTTGGATAGTCTATAGCTAGCTGTTTTCGGTGTGCCGTACAGTACCGCACCGTACTGACATACCCACCGGGTGGTTTCGTTTACCCCCAGCCTCGTATTATAATGGTATTTACTATCGTACAACCACCGAAACCCAAACCAGGGCGCCAAGAGGACTCGAGATAAACACGCTACTAACTTGGGTGCGATAACCACAGCATATTCGCGTATCCTCCAAGTCCGCCCTACCTGCTTTCCGCCCCATTCCTGTCCGACGGCAACCGGGAAAAGTGAACGGAACGAATCACGATTTCCAGCCATCATACTAATACTTGCGGTATTGAATCGAACAATGAGGAGCGACGCGCCAGCATGTTCAAAGACGAGTCTTGCGTGCAGTACCGTGCCGCACGAGAACCCCGCTGAGAGCCAAGAAATCCCGGGCTGGGATCGTGCATGTCGACATCGGGAATGACTGACCGACCGACCGGCTGGCATACGGTTTCTCCGCTCATTTACCCTCCCTTCATCTCAATAACCGTTATTTAACACCCGTTCCTGGAGGGGGTCGGATCGATTGATGTACTCGTACAGTACCGGTAATACCACACTGACTTCCAGTACCATCTCGTACACCGTAGTTTGTTTTGCGACACCTGTGGCACCAGGCACGTCGTTCCCGCACCATCGTACCACCCAGCCCCCACCCACGCACGCCAACGAACAGGCCGACGTGTTCACCATCCATCTATGTATCGTACTAATTTAGTACCCAGATTACAACTCATCCCAACGCGGGGAAGCACTGCACTGCACTGCACTGCGCTGCACTGTCGACAGCGCGGCACAAGATACCCTGCCCGGATGGGGCGAAGATGGACGGTGGACGGTGGAATGTCGTGAGAGGAGGGGGGGGGATGAGATGTGATGGCGGTATTTGGGTATGGAATGGTCTGTTCGATAGATACTTACCCATTCTACTCGGGGTCGTTTTGAAGTCTTTGGGGGTGCGTCGACTCGGACGCGGATTTTGCGGGGGGCTGGTTTACGGTCCTAAGGGGGTAACTCATTTTCCGGGGAACTAGAATGTAGAATATAGCGTCGTCGGGTGTGATATATACCATCGCGGTACGGCAATGGTGCTGGTGTACTTGTAGCAGACAATCGAGCACCGCTGGTCCGGATTACCATCAGCCCCGCGTTTCCCTCACTATCCGAGTAAACGCCAGCCGGGGACCCGCGAACCCTTTCGGTAACTGCCGTTTCGGGATCGTCCAACTGATTTAGCAGTCACGTCCCGCACTCTACTTTGGCACAGCGCAATTACGTAAGGTCGACTGGACTTCACCTTGTCGCTCGCGGTCGCGATGAGAAGCTGTAGTCTAAACGTCTTCCCATTTCCAGTTGCGTTTCCCGCGGAGCGGGAGGGAACGGACGGTTGGGCGTGATTGTCTGGGTACTGTGCCATAGATAAACTGTTCCGGACCCCACGGCGTGCGCTGAACATCGTGGGTATCATGACCGGCACTATCAGAAATGAGCACATGAAAACGCTGCTCGAGCATTCATCAACGGTTTCACAGTTCCTACGGGTTTTCGGCAGAACTGCGATTGTCGTCGCCCCAGTCGCTGTTCGGATGGAAGGCTCGCTCCGCGAGAACATCGCGGAGCATCACATTGTACGGTGCCCTTTTGACAAAACACCATTTCGACAGGATATTTCCGGGCAGGTTGTAAAGTTTCTCATTTTTACTGTAGTGCGCCCGGTTGCTCGGACTGCCAAGATTTCTACAGGTACAAACCGAAAGCCACCACCGCCACCACCGCCACCATCCCCACTCAATTCCCCCGCACAGCGTCTTTCCTCCCACCGGAATTAATACTGGAGACGCGGGGTACAGTTCCGTACTCGGATACTATGCGTACCAGAACATTAGGTGCGGTGCAGGAGAAGGATAATGTCGTGCTCCATGGCCCTAGCCTAGTTTACCCATTACTGCTATCGTATGCTGCGTTGTACGTACACTTCACACACTCTTTCAAGACAGTCTATCCGAGAACCTTACCGGTATTCAGGAAAAAAGAAAGAAAAAAAAGTAAAAAGTAAAGGAGAGGAGATAAAAAATGCTATGAAAACTATCTACGAGAAACAATAGCGCAAATGCCTTCTCTTCTGTATGCTGGAAAGGAACCGCCTTCTATCATGACACTGCATTGTAACTTTTTTGGTGCATTAATTTCCTTTCCCCCGTCCCGTGATTTCTTTTCGCCGACGCTGCGGAAAGGAAAAGAGTGAAAATGTACAAGGTCTAAAATGGACAGGACAAAAATGTAGCGGTGAAACCCCATACACGCACGTGCTAAAAAAACCTTGTTCCGTTACTCGAGTATACGGTAGAGTGCGATAAGTTAGCGCTGGTTTAATCATCGTCAGGCTCATCCTTGGCCTTCTTATCTGGGCCTTCCTCCTTCAGCTGTTCCTGCCATAGATTCCCGGCTTTGTCTCTGTCGAGGTC
This sequence comes from Tuber umbilicatum, assembly GCA_003313605.1. Lineage (NCBI taxonomy): Eukaryota > Fungi > Ascomycota > Pezizomycetes > Pezizales > Tuberaceae > Tuber > Tuber umbilicatum. The sequence goes on along the minus strand of QLOI01000587.1, from coordinate 50,028 downwards.
TTTGAAGACGAGATCAAACACTTCACTGTACCAACTGGCGGACAGACCTTCCAATCCCTCCTTGATGTTCTACACGTATATTTGTTAGCAAATCGTAGCCTTTCCTATATCCACCACTCGGCCGCAAAGGCTAGTAACAAGGCTAGGTAGTAAGTAATTCATACCTCGGGGAGCTCCAGCCAGTCCGACATGTTATCCACCGGAAATATAATAGTCTTCGCCCCGGATCTGCGCGCCGCTACAGCCTTCTCGCGAAGCCCACCTATTCGCAGTACCTTACCAGTGACGGTAAGTTCCCCGGTCATCGCAATCGTGGGATTAATCTTGTGATCTAGGGCTAGGGATAGCAAAGATGTGGCCATAGTTATTCCAGCAGAGGGTCCTGCATCAACCAGTTATTGTCAGCTTCGGCTAAAATGGAAAAGAAGTTGGTCTACCCCAAGTAAAAAATGTGAAAAACCGGATTCATAGATTTTTGGAAACTCACCATCTTTCGGCACGGCACCCTCTGGACAGTGGAGATGGACTTTAGCCTTGTCGAAGAAATGATTCTGTGGGAACTTCTGGGCAATCATGCTCTTTGCAAATGCATAGGCCACCGATGTTGATTCCTTCATCACAGTCTTCAGATTACCGGTTATCTCCAAGGCTGGGCGAGAAGAGGATGTCAATGCCGTTTCCAATATGGATTCAACGTACAGAGCTGCACCACCCATCTGAGTCCACGCAAGCCCCATGACAACACCCGGAGGTGTGATGTCGTACAGCCTGTCAGAAGTAAATATTGGGGGTCCAACATAATCCTTCAGATTATTTCTATCAATTGTGACGTGTACCGATTCTGGAACTGCTAACGGCGCTCTTGGCTGTTCGCAAGTTTCCTTTTCCATGTTAATGGCTTTGCCCTCTTCCTCTTTGCTAACTCGTTCTGTTCTCTTCTCTGATTCTCTGAGAGCTTCTTTGCTCTCCTCTGTCATTACTTTCTCTTCCGGCAGGGCTGCTTCTCCTAGATCTCGCACGATCTTCAGGGCAGATTTCCTGAAAACTTTCTCGATCTGATCTCATTCGTTAGCCTTTTTTTTTTTTTAGCGAGAAACAGCGTTGAATGGTCTGCGCCTTGTAGCGAAACCGCCTGCTTACCTGTTTTTTTAGATTGCGCACCCCACTCTCTCGGCAGTATGATTTTATCAATTCTTCAATCGCATCCTTCTGCAACACCACGTCGACATTTTTCAACCCACTCATTTCCCTGGCTTGGGGCGCTAGATACTTATCCGCGATTGCCATTTTTTCATCAGCTACATAACCCGATAACTCAATCATCTCCATTCGGTCTAACAGCGGCCTGGGAATTGTATCCGTCATGTTCGCCGTGCAGACAAACAGTACTTTCGAAAGATCGACCGGAACATCCATGTAATGATCTAGGAAAGAGGAATTTTGTTCCGGGTCCAGAAGCTCCAACAATGCAGATGCTGGATCTCCTTGATGCCCGCGACCAATCTTGTCCACTGCGCACGGAATGAATTAATAGGGAAGCTCTGAGTGATTCTGCATGAATGCGCTTGGGTTTTTTCGCCTACCTTCATCAATAAGAACAAGGGGGTTCTCGGTTTGACACTTCTTCAAAGCTTGGATAATGCGGCCTGGCAAAGCGCCAACATATGTTCGGCGATGGCCTTTGATCTCTGCGACATCAGTGAGACCACCAACACTGAATCGGTAGAATTGCCGATCCAAGGCTCTGGCGATGGATTTTCCAATCGATGTTTTACCAACACCTAATCTCACGTTGTTAGCCCTAGTAAGAAATAAGGATATTTTGTTGCCGTGGTTAGATACCTGGGGGCCCAACGAAGCAGATAATCTTCCCTTCAACGCTGCCCCTTAATTTCCCAACTGCAATGAACTCCAAGATTCTGTCTTTGACGTCCTCAAGCCCGTAGTGATCTTCATTTAGCACAGTCATCGCATGCTCGATATCGTAGTTCTCGCTAGATCTCAGACCCCAGGGGATCTGTGTAAGCCAATCCAAGTAGTTTCTAGTAACGTTGAATTCAGATGCCGCAGCCTCGAGATGAGCCAATTTATTAAGTTCCTAAACGGACAAATGTTAGATATCCTTGCTAAAATAAAGTGGAGCAACGAGTGATTGCCACTGATTGGTACCTCGTCAAACACTTTCTTAACGGCCTCTGGCATATCCAGTTTTTCTGCCTTTTCCTTGAATTTCTCAACAAGCTTATCTTTACCATCACTCTCAATACCAAGTTCTCGCCGAATGCCTTTCATTTGTTCTGTGAGCCAGTATTCCCTCTGCCGTTTCTGGATCTTTGCCTCCACATCCTTGGAGATCTTGCTCTGGAGCTGTGCATTCATGAGCTCCTTTTTGAGAACTACAAGTGCCTTCTGCAGCCTCTCCTCTACGCTTAGGGTTTCCAAAACCTCTTGCAATTCCTTGACCTCGCCGGCGGATACTGCCGCGGCGAAATCAGCTAGTTTCGCAGGCTCGTCAATGACGTTACCTGCAGACTGGGACATTGAAAATGTGGAAATCTGGTCCCTGAAAAGGGGGTTAAGGTTCGCAACTTCCTTGAAAACATTGACGATCTCGGATGTGACAGCCCTGATTACCGGACTCTTTTTGTCGTAGCTCTCTTCAACCAGGTTTTCAACATCAACGATGCTGACGTTGTGCTTCTTTAGGAACGAGGTAGCATATGGGTTTGGCGCTGTTTGTTGCTTCTCAACCTCCTCCTCGAAGCTTGCGACCACATCTCCCTTATCCTCTCGCTCCTTGCTCTCTTCCTCGATCTCCTCAACCTCCTCAATTGGCTTGGGTACTTCGATCTTGGGTTCGGTCTCATCTTGAGGTAGAAGCTTTGAGATTTTAATTCGTCGGTGAGGATACAAGACAGCTGTTAAACTACCGTCTTCGCCGTGGACTGGGAATGCACTAGTGATCTGGGCAAAAACACCAACTTCGTGGACTTCATCTATGCTATTAATCGTGTCCCGATCCACATTCTCATCCTTGAACAAAAAAGCCCCGATATAAGGTTGTCCCCTCTTCATCATTTCCTGAATAGCTGCAGCAACTGCCGGATCCCTAATAGTGACAGCCTTGTAGAACCCCGGAAATAGAGGCCGTTTCGCGATGGGCAGAGCCATGACTTGTGGGTAGATATCCGGAACCGTAGGTTTCGAAAGAGCTCTATCGGAGACTCCTCTTCTCCGTCCACCGCTACTACCAGAGGAGGCACCGTCATTGTTTCCATTCCCACGCCCACTGGTGCCACCTGATCCACCCTTTGATATCTCACCCAATGAGGGAGCACTATCTCCGGACCTCGCGTTGCCGTTATCTGCTTTGACATTGGTGCGCTCACCCTTCTTCCCCTTCCTCTTGGTTTCCTCCCCAACCTCTTCATCGGTAATCCCCTCACTCCCATCCTTCGGCGGCGGCTTCTCCTTCAGCCGTAGGGCGGAAGCGGATAATTTTCGATGATTCCCGAACCTCAATGCTTGAGTCATGTCCGTGGTAGTAGCGATAGTAGTAGTGGCAGGGAAAGAGCTAGCAGTTCGTCCCAAAGCTAACGAAGTCGAAGACCATCTAGTGCGAATCTGCGTCGAATTCGCAGGGGGGAAGGAAGAGAAACATCTCGCCCCGGGCAATCGTGGTAATGCACCCGTGCGTACACGCACCCTCCCTTCTGAAATTCTCAGCGCCGTCTTCCAAGGTAAGTTCCGGCCGTACGCCATCTTGCGAAAAGAAAGAAAAGAGAAGAGGGAAGAAAAATTCAGTGCAATTCGATTCGTACACGGGAGGGGAAGAATAGGAAACGTTGGAAAGATGGCGAGATTAGATAATAATAATTATATCTTCAATCCTGAAAACCTTGTTAGTAGAAAGGAAGTGTACAGTAGAGTGGGGGGTTATCGAGATGATAAGCAAGTACTGTAGGAGAGGAGGAAAGAGTTTTTGTAGTAGTCGGGGCGAACAAGAGAAGGGTGAGGGTTGTAAGTGGAAATCAATAGAAATGGGGGAGAAGAAGAAGAAAAAAGATCTCGAGGCGAAGGTTCATGCATCGAGATGCAATAGACCGTCCACCTCCGGCGCACCTAGCCCGGCAGATGGGATGGGGGTGAAGGGTCTTCGCTGCCCGCGCGTAATACTCAGCATTGGGTTACAGCCGGGGATTTGTCATCACTGGCGCGGTGGAGAGCCCTGGAACAGTTCAGAGCGCCCCTCTTAACTCCGATGGTTTTCTTGGTGACCGTATCATTGTAGGGTTACGTCTAATTCCTATTGTCCTTGAGACTCCCGGCTCGGGGTATGGTTGTTTCGAAGATTGTCAGGGAGAATGTGCATGTGGATCTGAACGGCCACGCATATTATTGAGACATGTGAGGTTTCATTTAGTTTCCTACCGATTGTACTGGTGGGACTGGTGTCCTACTAATGTGCTTTCTTACTGGATTGGTAGTTTGAGATATGATGTCCTAGTTGAAATTAGACTACGTTGGTTTGTTTATTATTATATCGAAGTCCGTTTTACGGTAGACGGCAGGTCCCTGTAATGTGCACAACTTAGAGTTTCCGCAACATGAGCACAAGGTTATAGAAATTTTTATCGGCACTATTCGTAAAAAGTGGTATACAATACCGCAGAAGAATCATGGTGTTGCGTTCGTACAGGTTGCGCACCCAGCAGCAATCGAAGAATCTACGTGCATAGGCTACTCTGAGCCGCTCCTTGTCCCCGCTTAAAGGTTACTTATAGTAGTACTAGCATTCACCTTAACTAATACCCGTCTATTATTCAAAGCAGCCCTCCCTGGTAACAAAGATGATCTCTCCAGAGCCACCCTTCTTCTTGCCGGCCTTCCATATATCGAAGATGGGCTCGTCACTAGATATGGCAGGGCTGGCAGATCTGGCCTGGAACAACCTTAGCCCGGTAGGATTGCTGTTTCCGAAAGTCTTCAGGACAGCTTGACATCCATGTTCCAGGTCCCCAAGCCGTGGGGGATGGCACTCTTGTAGCCGATCTTTTGTCAATTCTTGGGTCGGCATGGAAGAAGCCGTAGTCGTCCTTTAGTCTATATTTTTGCGCCTAGAGGTGTTTCACTCTTCCGAATGAGGTGAAGGGGTGTCACATAAACCTCTCTTTAGAGCAGGGCAAGTTCGGGGCTCGTGGACCGAGCAAAGGTCCCATTAGGAGCTTCCCTTCTGGTGGTGGGAAGTTTCTGTCTTGCGACCTACTATATTAAAGAATTAGCACTCGTGCCCTTGTCAAAAAATATACTCGTATAGTGGGATAACAATAACACTACTCTTAGGCCTCCCCCACCCCCCTGCCTAACTGTAAACGAAGAGCTATAATACAATATATAACAATCTTTGTTTAAACCCCACCAATAACCTTCCCAACGGGCAAATATTCGGTCTCCGCAAGCGTCCCCAGTTGGCATTGCCTGTCAACAGTCTGTACTAGATTGAGTTTTGGAACACTAGGAGTGACTTCGGTACCGGAGGCTGTGCGGATGATGTTCTCGTATTTGGAGCTTATGACGATCGGGTATAGTTTAACAAGTATGTTCTGAGGTTGGAGCAAGGAACTGATTTCCTCATGGGGTGGTTCCTCGAGATTGTAGAGGTGAAGGGGTCGTGGTGTTCGGGGGAGCCCGGCCGGTCACAATACAGTATGGGATTATAACGGCGGAGCCAAGGGTGTTAGACATCTCGGGTAAGAATGGAAGTTAAGAGTTAGGGTTAGTGTGTCATAGGGTTAAGTTTTTGCATAATTATTTTTTGCTGTTGTTAGAGATAACACTATATTTGATGACCGGATATCTCACACTAGCACTTACCTTGACGAGCACGGCAGGTAAGAACACACCAGCATTACCAAAAAGCCGCCGGCACGAAACGATCTCCTGCCAAAGGAACTCAACCCAAGCCCTCCAGCTAGCAACCTCCCCCATAGCTAACGGGGGTCAGAGGCATAAACGCAAGTCCCGTCACCGGCCCAAACAGGCTGACCACCATCCCCACCACACTAGACACCGTTCCTTGCCAAGTTTACCCGAGCACCGTCCCGCTGCACCGTCGATGAGCCCTCCTCCCTAAACAACGCAGGAAAGCAAGTTTGAATTGAGCCCGCAAAACAATCTCCGCCATTAAACTTCCACTTCAAGTCAGATGTTCTAATTCACCCGTGGTCAAACTCCGTTGCCGTGAAATTAACTCCTGTAGCACGCTTCCTAGAGGGCGTCTGACGTTTGCGTATATAGCGGCTAGGGAATTGCACGTTTGCGTTGCCTGTGTTGGATGAGTTTGGCTATGGTCGTGGACGCGGCGGGCGATTGCGAGTGCTCATCGAGCGGGCGGTGAGGAGGACTAGAGGGGATGTCTGCCAATTTGGGGGGAAGGATGGAGGGGGTGTGTGCCCGAGGAATCAGATGGTTCCTCCCTGAGGACCAAGAAATGCCTCAAGACCAATTGCCATCAGGGGCAAAATTGGATCTTTGGATTGGAGATATGCTGTCAGTACCGCTTGTGTGCTTACCGTGTTCGCAAACTTTGTGGCTATCATAGAAGGCCCGCTTGTGGTGGTTTGGATGTATTTTCGATCATATCTTATCACTCGAGTGATTTAGGGGGGGTCTTCCCTTCACTCCCCTTTTAATTAACTTGCTGATATTATATAATCGTGCCCCTCAGGGATCCGCACCAACCGGACATCCTATGTGCAGTATCATATGACTAGCTACAAAATCTCCAATTATGACCGGCGAAGATTGACCTAAATATGGGTAACCAGAAGGGTAAACTAAGGTGGGATAAATTCCCTTTTAGACTACCCATATTTAGGTCAATCATCACTGGTGATAATTGTTGATTTTGTATGATATGAGGAAGCAAGCAATGATCAGTACAGCAGCCACAGTTCATCTAAGTAAACCATTTGAAAGTTTCTTATCTAGGTTTAGCTATACTTGCTATACTAGTAAGGCAGTATCTAGGCCTAGGAAAGGGCGCAAACAACTTAATTTTTTCTTGGCATACACTTGTGATAACCCATAGAGGCTATCATGTCTCTAATTGTTCATACTAAACAAGCATAACCCATCTCGGTGATGATTTCCTCTCATTATACTCTCTGGACCCTTTTATCACAAGTTATAAAAGCTCAGAGTCTCTCTTTCTCCTCCACATTAAATAAAACAAGGTAGCCTAGGCGTGGCTGGTTAGAAGGTGATCCATGAACACTGACCTGTTTATAAATCTTTTAGTAAGTGTGAAAGTTGATATCTAACCTCTTCCCATTTTCTTTTTTACTTAGCAAATCACTCATAATTACTCATAGGTTTAACTCAGTACTTGCATATCTTCCATGTTATGAAGGCCTTCTCATGTAAGACAACAATTTGCATTCTTTTATCCTGAGTAGTTTTCTTTCCTTTCACATTTCCACTGACCAGTATATAATCTGTGTGATGGCTTTTTTATTATTATCATTTTGAAGTAGTGAATTTAAGTTTATATACAATGGTATATTTTAAAAGGATTATTACCATCTTTTCCTCTCTTTATTCCTTGTACATTTTTCTCTTCTTTATTTTCATTCCCTTTCAATTTATTTCATATATTTATCCTATTACCTCTGTATAATATTTATTTTGTCCACTACCCAAATATTCCATTCTCCTTTACTATCCTTCTACCTTTCTTACTTTCTCTATTTTATATAATTCTTTTTATCTATCCTAGCTATTATTATTTATACCGCTTGACCCTTCTTCTATCACTTAACTCTATATTTTCTAGTTCCCCATTTTCTTTTTTTATTATTTTTTATTATTATATATTCATCTTTCAGTCCAAAAGAAGAAACAACGACATTATTAATAGTGATAGTGATCTTCGGGCACTCATTAATGGCTTCCGGCTCGTCCCCTAAGCCCGGGATGACCCCCAGCATACTCTCCCAGCTACTGACAATGGGGAAGGGGGGGGGCGAGCATCCTTATGGAATATGCAATCAGGGTGGGCCTAGCCTGTTAGAATACCCATAGGAATGGACCGAGTATTCTGTTCGTTTTCGACATTTACAGTAGTCGTATACAGTAGGCAACAGGAGTTACACCAGGACCCACAGAGTACTGTACTGTACAGTACCACGGTGGACCATACACAACCAAAGATCCATCAAACCAACCCAAACCCAAACACACCTCCAACGCCCATTCCGAATCTCGTATTTTACCCCAAATTGACAAAACTTCCCAGTTCCTTCCTTACTGTGCTTATGATGCCAGATATATACAACCCCCCGAAAAGCCCACACAGGATCCAATACCCAAACTCGCGCTCCACCCAGCCGGTTCTTCAGCCGCTCGCGAGCGGAGGATTAAAAAACGGAAATAGAAATGAAATAAAAAGAGATAGAATTTCCACCTCGCTTGGCCCGCCGATCGGGCTTGTTTAGTAAAGCGTCTGATTTGTCCTTCTTTTAATAAGTTGCTGGGACTTATCGGTGGTGGTGGCTTTGGCTTCATGACTGCAGATGAGCTGTGGCACTGTTGCGTGGTGTATGATAATGTACGAGTACTGTACTCGTATAGTACTGTACGGGTACGGTGCTTCAGTATCCATCCTAGCGGCATACTCGTAGACTATTATTCTGGCCGTGGGTACGGTAGTAAGAAAGAATGGACAGAACAATTAGACTTTCCCCCAACAATTCGTAGTCTCCTAATGAGGGCATACAAAATTACCTTGCTAGGGGTGCTACATGCCAATTCATTTTATTCATTCGTGTTTAGTTACTACTGCCGGCCGGCACAAGATAGAGTATCTTTGGTGCTACGATAGTTACTGCAACGGGCCAAAACACGAGGCGAAGTTGGAAAAAAATACTCCGCAGGTAAGAAAAAAAGAGAGATTTTAATAATCTCCTGGAATGTCATATCGTAGGCACATACAGTAGCATGTCCTAATATAATTAGCTGGCGTCTTGCTATTAGCTTTGCGCCGCCGCCGAAATAATTGGTATGATGCTGGCACAATACGGCAGGGTAGTATTCCCCGAACTGAACGCCACAACTATCGCTGCGCTACACTCCACAGTTCCGTTCTGGGGGCCGAGGAGGGCACAGTATAAATATTCTCCGGAGGGAGGAAGGGAGGGCTCGTTGATCGTGGGCTTTTGTGTCTGAGGTTTTGTATGATACCGTTTACTCTACTACTTTACTATCATACTTACTACTATACTAGTATTTTGGTTTGATATGTCTATGGTAGTGGGCCTGAATTCGCTCCCTGTGGAGCTTTTGGAGGGTATACTTTCGTATCTTCCTATTCGTATCTTGTTGCGGATTGGTAGGGTCTCAAAGAGGATCTACAGTTCTGTCGGGTTCATTGCTCGGAAGAGGATGAGGGGTGTGGAGGTTTTGGAGGGGTATGGTTTGGTGTTTCAGTGTTCTTCGCCGAGTAATCGGGTATGTTCTCCCTCTCCTGCCAGAGAGGAAGAGCGATGGCTAATACGGTAGGCATCACAGCTTCATGCGCCGCACCATAACTGCTGGTACAAAGGGTCCTATATCACAGGATCCAAAACCACCCTAACAAATATTGGGGACCTATACGCACACTTCCGCCCCCTCCCCTCTGGAACTAAACATTCCCAAGCCCAGCTTCAGCTATTGTCGCCACCACAAATCAACGATTTTCCCAAGGTCAGTAGTAGTGGTGGACCGAAAGAACTTCCAAGTCTTCCGTTCGTGACCGCCACGCTTGCCTTCGACGCATCGGAGCACTTCACGCAACTGTGCGCCTCCTCCGTACTCGTTAAATCAAGTCCTCAGGGGTGGGCGTTCACTCGCGGGGTGCAAATCCTGGAGAAAGAAAGTTTCTTCCGGATTCGTAGGTCCTGGCTGCGTACTGCTTCCAGGGCTCCCGGGGGGACGGAGGTCTTCTGGTTGGATGAATTGCGGAATGTAGGGCTTCGGATGAAGGTCGCCGAGAGTGGGTTTGGGTTTATGGAGGAAGGGGAGGAGGGTGAGGAGGATGAGAGTGCTACTGTGTTTCTTGTAAGGTATGAGGAGTTGGTTGTCCGGACGGGGCATTTAGTGGGTTTGTTTGAAAGGGAGGAAGAGAGGGTTGGTAGTGTTCGATCGATCAATTGATTGAGTTGGTGGTTGCGTGAATGGTATGTGTTCATCGCGATTTTTCGGAATGGCTGGTGGGGCTTGTTCAAGCATATTTGTATGTGGTCAGATGGCCATAAGCTTTATTATTGGAAGCGTAGATTGTTCCCTTTCACCCCCCTTCTGGCTTTGAGAACCTTCTGTACCATACATCTAGGCTTGAATAGAGACATGATACAAGTTATACGGGCTGGGGAAGATGTTAATACACAACAAATCCTATACCTGATATGCGCAAGATACCATTTATCATATAATAATATTATACAGCACTTTATCCAATAACATAGGGTACAAGGTTCAGGAGTTTAGAGAAGAATGAACCTGTTCACGATCACCTTCTATTATGGCCTATCACTGTGTCAACAAACTTTCACAAGTAATTTAGGCCCGACATGTTCAGGGCTTTGGTGTAATGTATCTTACCTAGATGCTTACCAGTATCTAGACAGCCCTGATTGCTTCTTTAACAATCGCCGCAACCTCAGTTTTCACCACCGGCTTTCCCGCCAGCTCGGCAAGGGCCCCCTTCATGACACTACCGATATCGACCTTTCCCCCAGCTTCTTTAGCAGCCTTGATAACCCCATTTACTACAGCCGTGATCTCCTCTTCCCCTGCTTTCTCAACCATCCCAGCGTATGTATCCAAGATAGTAACCTGACTAGTTTCCTTCTCGACCAAGTCTTCTCTCCCTGCTTCACGGAATTCGGCGATGGAAGCCGCGGACTTCTCTTTTGTTATCTTGATCAGAGCAAGGATGTCGAGGTCCGTCGAAGGAGGGTTTTTTGTTTTAGAGGCATTACTTATATCTGAAAGAATTCCCTGGAATGTAGTTAATATCATTGGAGTAAACGCTTGGACAAATAGAGGAATTACTCGAATAACGTTAAGCCTATTGACATCTTTGTTTCGCATAGCATCCTTGAGATCGTTTCTATAGGTGATCCAATGAGAACTCCTCCGACGAAACGGTGAATGATAGAATATACCTCAATTTCAGTAGTAAAGGGGGTGACTGGGCCGTAGAGTAAACCCTCGATACTGGCATCCGTATCGACCTTAAGATCGCTCTCGAAAGCATGGTTTTTGATTGATTGATGATTATTGTCGCTAGTGGGGTTAAATTAGAAAATGGGCAGAGAAACGCGATTTTATCATTGTGTAACGATAGAATATCAAGGGTTAGGTTTTTTCTCACCAGGAAAGGGCGACGTCAGCCTCATCAAAGGAAGCAAAGGTTTTCAACTTTCAACACCTTCAGGCCGGTTCCAAACAGCTTCCGCAACCAGTCAACCAGCCAATACCGTCACCGTGAGAGAATACTTGATAACAGCCAATACCTAGAAATAACTACTAGACCCTTCAGCCAAAAGGAATAGCATCATGGCCTCGAGCTCCAACATAAACCCCTATGATAACTATGAGTCTAGCAGGATCGAAGATGTCATCGACCCGGATGATCGTGAGCTCCCCTGCTGCACTCCACATATATCCACAGAGAAGCTCGAATAACTAATCTAACTTCTCTTGATAGTCGATGTCGATGATGACGACCCACTCGAGGCGACCTCCGCTACCACCCCGCTAAACCCCACACACCTCACCTCCGCCATTCCCGGTGAAGACCGTCGTGCGCCAAACAACACTTTGGACGAATCAGTCTGGGACACGCTTTCCCGTGATGTCTTCGCCGTCTGGGAGAAGATGAAAGCGGTCCTCTGGCCAAAATTCACTTTCAAGAAGTGGCCGGACGCAAACGACGTTCTAGAGTCCGGCAGCGGTTTCGGTAACGGTGGGGGCAGAGGGGCTGCAGTTATTGGGGATTGGGACCTTTGGGGCCCGTTAATATTTTGCTTAGCTCTCAGTACGCTGTTGAGTTTTTCGGCGAGCGATTCGCAGACTACGCAAGTGTTTGCTGGAGTTTTCTCTATGGTTTGGATTGGGGAGGCAGTGGTTACGGCGCAGATCAAGCTGCTTGGGGGAAATATGTGGGTTTTCCTGCATACGACGAGTTTCGGTTTACCATTGCTAATTCAGACTTATAGCTCTTTCTTCCAGTCGGTTTCTGTTATCGGATATACATTGTTCCCCGTCGTCATCTGTGCTCTACTCTCGGCTCTGCATATCCCGGCTCTCGTCCGTGTTCCCGTTTACTCTGCCCTGTACCTGTGGTCCCTTGCTGCTGGGGTTAGTATCCTAGGTGGTAGCGGGGTCGTAAGGAATAGAGTCGGCTTAGCAGTTTTCCCCCTAGGCATATTTTACGGGGGATTAGTCTGCCTGTGCCTGGTTAGTTAGGTACGATGACCCACGATTGATAGGACAATACTACCAGGTTATTGCGGGTTCTTTTTTTCTTCCCCTCTCTCATCGCTTTCCTTAAATGTTTCAGGGCTTCGGGCATGATTACGCAGAACAAAGGGTGACTTGTATAAAAATATTCTCCAATGGTGGCTACTTTCTTTTTTCGTTAGAACGGTTTCCTATGAGACTGAGTGGGTCTTGAATATTCCATGATTGAGCGAAGTACGTTTAGGATAGGTATAGTGTAGCTTCTAATCCCAGGTAGGCTTATGACCCATCCCTCGCTCACCTTCATGATGCACTATCTACTATTTCCTACTCTCGCTACTGTTATGCAATATATTAGCTCAGGGCTCAGAATACCCCAGGTCGGGAATCTCTCGCACTATGATATATTGTCTATCCACAAGATGAGTGCCCGCCCCACCGGCAGCGCTGCATCACTAATTTCCTGAACCCCTACACAACTACTGTGCAGTTATCAGACCACCAAAATGTAGATTTCTCTGAGGAGTCGTCGGCAGGAGTTGTCACTCCAGAGATGTAGATACATCCGACGTGTTTAGCCTGCTCTCTGGATATATATTATCTAGCCGGGAGAATGACATTTCCCCATGCTCCTCTTTTTGACTCGAGCCTTTCCCCATTGTTCGTGTTGGGAATTGTGGTTATGGCCGTGCTCTGATATCCCCCGTTCCTGCGGTAATGAGTGACACCTCATGACTGCTTGCGTCACCCCATGTCCCCACTCTTGTTTCTGCAACGCTTCTTTTCTTCCTCTCTCCTTTTCCTTCCTTTCTCACTTAACCCTCTCCTCACGATTCTACAAGCAACAATAGCTACTCGCTCGCCTTATACCTGCTCTCTCCTTCTCTGCTTGTAATACCACACAACAATTCGATCGGCCCCAGTTCGTGGGTTGGGAAATCCTGTGGTATATCTAGTCTCAGTTTTTCTTCCTCGAGGATCACATAGTATCACTCGATACACCACTACTCCACTCCGCGAGCCGGGTATTCGCGGACAAGCTGCTTAAGGTCACTAATCCCTTACACCAGACAACCCGCGGGCATGGTCCAAGCGGACCTATCCCCCTACCGGTATGCAAAATCGATTCGAGTGCAAATGGCAGCAACCGGCCCGGCACGGCACCCACTTTGGGGTTGCCCTGAAGTGCTGATTTTTTTTTACGGACGGTCAGCACTCATTCGGTTGAACTTAACTTGCGGGCTGCGAACCAGGCAGTATGCAGAATCAGCGATGGGTGGGATTCTTACAATATTATTATTGCCCTAAAGGAGAAAACTCAATTACCAGCATATCATAGATCCCCGGGGCCCAGGACCACACGGACCAATATTCTTAGCAGGAAGCCCTCGCTTGTCCTTGAGAGCAAGCCACATTCTTGAACATCCCTGTCAAATCGCTATTCTACGGTACGCCCCTTTCGTTCTCGCTCACATCCATTAGACTACCGTTGGAGTCTTCAGTTTGGAGATCAGCGCACCAGGCGGATTCAGCGGTCTAGACGTTTGGATGTTAATATGGCATTCTCGCTTGTGTTGATCATGTGTTGTACTGTACAGCACAGTGCAGGGAAAAAGTGGGGAATTCTTAGTTTCTAGGGTTTCCACCCTCAACTTCTCCCCCGAAATCAAATCAAAACCCTTTCAGCAATGTCCTTATCGTATCTTTCCTCATTTTCAATCCTTACGCAAGCACTCTAAAGATTACCCTTAACCCCCCGTATTATATGGGTCGACCAATCGAATGATAGCCCTCAACTTTGGTAGGGGTCGAACTACCGACATCGGGTTAGAATAACCTGGGTCGAAATTCGTAAAATCCCTCCACTTCAAAAAAAAAAAAGAAGGGAATTATTTATCCCTGGGCGTTTAGCCGCGGGGTGACTTGTGTGCAGGGGGAAGTGGAGGGTGGGCTGCAGGAGAGAAAAACAAACGAGCTCGTTCGGTCTCCCTGCTCGGCACTTCTCAAAACACTGGTACAGATACCCGAGATCGTTCCGACTTCTAATTAGGCGCCGGGGCGCGCGGACGCCGCTCTAACGAGTGATTTATTGTGATGCCAGTGGGGGGCATCTGAGGCTGATTTCGGCTCAAAACCTTCTCTTAACCTCCCCAGACAAAAATCCTTGTTTATGATAAAACAGCGGTGGAACGCGAACCTCGGTATGATAATAATAATATTATGATGGATCAAAGTGCCGAGCTTCCTTTAGGGCAAGAAATATGTATTAACCTCGCAGTTGTAGTGGCGGGTTATTGCCCATCACAGCCACCATATAGGCTCGATATCTTGATTACAAGTATTGGAATTATTATTTTTTTTTGAATCGGGAGAGCGCGCGTACTCGAGCACTATTCACCTTTTCCAACACGAAAATGGGGAAAGTGAGAGGTTGGGCGTGCTATAGCACCATACTGTAAGTGAAACCTGCCGACTACATGTTTGAAAGATTAACGCAGCCCTGATCCTCTTCCCTTCCCCTCCTTTTTCTCTCACTCTTAGGAATAGTTCTCTGGTTTTCGGAAAAAAAGTGTGGACGTGGATAATAGACGGGTTTTTGGTCAGGTGGCAATTATGGAGCGGGTTGAATAACAGGTCCTACCAGTATATTTTAAGAGGGGGAGGGGTGAAAAAAAGACTCGAATGATGGATGGTTCGACGCTCTATGGGAATTTTGGCATAGTTGTGCGACCTGCCTTTAGGTTGGTTGCGAGTGATTCCCACTTTAGTCCAATGGCAGTGGTGGGGCGGGTGCGATACGGGGGCTACAAAACTGCCGTACTATGTCCAGAGAGGGATACGGCAGTGGCTATGTGCGGTATTGGTGACAGGAGGGAGAATCGGAAGAGAAGGATTTTGCGTGCCGTCACCGTACTCGAGTACACCAGAGTATGTTTCGGTTTGACATACAGTGCGGTATGATACACGCAGTATGGTGGTGGGATGATTGGTCCTTTTCTTGCAATAAGATACCTTCCCGGGTCTCGCAGCAAGAGGAATGAGATGATGAAGGGTGGTTACCGGTATCTGATATCCGATTGTGGGGATATATGGAATAGGTAGGAAGGGTGCCAGTAGGAGTAAGAGCACTACCCTACTCGTACGCGGTAGGATTGTTTTATCGATAAGATAGGGGAGCTTGTTCCCTTAAGTATGTTGCGCAATAAAACGGTCGGGGGCGTTGCCCGTTTCGATAGTCGCATGGCTCGACGTCTCAGCGTGCCGACGTCAAACAGCCTATTTGGTGAAGTGCAGGCGAGCCAAGAGGAAGAATTCCCCTCCTTCCCATTCGGACTCCCCCATTGAGCGAACCAACAGAGGATCCCTCCAACCAACCAACAGACGAGCTCTCAACGAACCAAAACCTTCCTTCCCATTCCCGCTAATCATCAGAAGATACCCTCTACCTTAGTAGAATACAGTACTAACAAAAATTTAATTGGGATACCGGTACGGTATTTGATCAGTTTCCTCCTTGGAGTAGTACCGGTATCCGGAGGCCTGCGAGAGTTTTGGGGGAAAAAAGAAAAGATCCAGCCAGGCGAGAAAAGCGGAGTATCAGACCGTGGAGTGGCCCCCATCCTCCCTTTAACCCTTTCCCTAATATCAACCATCCCTCTTTTTTCCATCGCTTGGCCATTCGTTCGTCCGGCGCCCTTGCCCGCGCCGCAGCCGCTTCTTCATTAAATTCTGGAGAAAGCCTTCTCACTGCGCAGCGTCTAATCTGCACACTCCTAGTCTCCGCCGTTATTCGTTTGGGACATCCCGACAAAAGATATAGTTTTCCGGCGCTGGTACCATCAGTACTACGAGTAATTTTGAGTGTGTATGAGCGGTGTGCGTGGTAGTTGTGGGTTGCTTGTGAGAAGTTAAAGGGTGGTGGTGGTAGACAACGGTGGTGGTGCGTGCCTCGCTCCGCTCTACTGCTTGCTACGTTTTGTGTGGTTGTGTATGGGTGGTGTATCGGTGCTGAATCGTTCGACTGTTCTCCAAAAGCTGCCATTCTTCCCTTTTATCATCATTTCCCATCCGTCTCCCTTTTCCTCTCTCTCGCATTTGCTGCTGCTGCGAGCCCACCAAGGCACACATCGCCTTCTATTCATAGATTCCACTCCATCAATCCTGTCAATCTGCCCATCCATCCATATACCTACATACATTACATAGCCGTTTCTGCTGTGCTCCCTCCCACCAACCGCTCGCTTGGATCGGACCCCCTTCCCACTTTCTCTCTTTTCACATCCCTTACCTTACCTTTCCACCACCCCCCATTTTCCCCGCTAGGAGGCACAGCGGCTGTAGAGCAGGCGGCAGGTGAAAGGCAGGAGAGAAGGAGAGGACGTGGAAGGCGGCGAGAAAGCGCATTGTGTTGTGGTAGAGAAGGGGGAGAAGAGGAAAGTAGGGGGAAAGGCTTCATCTGTGTGCAGGGGCGAACAGGTCTGTCTCGTTCGTCATCGGGGGCTGCGGGGAGACGAAAATAAACTCTGCTGCTTGCTACACTTTACACCGCAACGCAACCAACAACAACCCAACACTCTCGTTCAAATCTGTCTCTTTTTATTTTTTCTTAATCCCCCACATCTCGAAGCTGGATTAGTCGAGAAAAGAAAAGCGTGCGATAATTATATCTCACCTCCACCACAATCCTCACATCACACCGCGCTCCACACTCAGACGGTAGCATACAACAAACTGTTGGAAGATCTCTAAAAGAGTTACAGGCGAGCCAAAGCAAGCAAGGGGATACTTAGGAAATCGCGGAGATCATGCAGCAGTCTCCGACAATTAGCTGCCCTCTAAAGGTATTTATCTCTCTGCTTCTTTATTTAACTTTACCCCATTGTTTGCTCCTCCTTTTTTTGATCGGCGATCCATATCATATTCTATTTGTACCTGTTATCTGTTTCTCGCACTTTTTTTCCACCCCTTCTATCCCTCAGGGCGTCTGTGTTTTTCGTCGTCGTCATCATCTCGGCTCTCCCGTTATATTCTCCGCTAAAGACATTTGCTCCGCACAGACAACGACAGAAGTCGATTGGATTACTCCTCTGAAATCCTACATTCGAGCAACCTACGGAGACCCGGAAAAGTACAGCGAAGAATGTGCTACTCTGAACAGGCTGCGTCAGGATATGCGCGGAGCAGGGAAGGATTCAACATCCGGCAGAGACTTGCTCTATCGGTACTACGGGCAGCTGGAGTTACTGGACCTGAGGTTTCCCGTTGAGGAACGAGGTGTTAGAGTTGGGTTTACTTGGTGAGTGAGGCAATTGCATCTTCTTGAAATTGTATTTGTCGTGATCGTCTGTCCTCTCCCTCTGGGCTTCCTGGGATTCGGAGCGGAATATTTGTGGGTGTGTAATTCGTTGCGGACAGCGTGGAACGGCCTTTAACCGATGCGGCTGAAAGGTTATTTCATTCCACGAGCTACGTAAATCCGGATACATGTTAAAGCGATAGCTATCAAGAGGATGTCTATCAAGGCTGACAGATTGGCGGTCCATTGTAGGTACGATGCCTTCACGCACAAACCGACCTCCCAGTACTCCCTTGCTTTTGAGAAAGCTTCAATCATCTTTAACATTTCGGCTGTCCATTCATGCCACGCTGCAAATCAAAATCGCTCCGAAGAACTTGGAATCAAGACTGCTTTCAACTCTTTCCAGGCCGCGGCAGGAATGTTCACTTATATCAATGAGAATTTTCTGCATGCACCATCTACGGATTTGAGTAGGGATACGGTGAAAACATTGATTAACATTATGCTTGCGCAAGCCCAAGAGGTGTTTCTAGAGAAACTGATAGCGGATGGGAAGAAGAGTGGGATGCTTGCGAAACTGGCTGCCCAAGCGGGGTTTCTGTACGCTCAGGCTGTTGAGGGAGTTCAGGAGAACGTCCAGAAGGGCATCTTCGAGCGAGTCTGGCTATTACTCTGCCAGGTATGGTTACCGTGCCTAACCGAACTGGGCCAAACTAACCTATTCATGTGGCAGGTTAAGCAGAATTTCATGGATTCATTAGCTCAGTATCTCCAAGCACTAGCGGACAGCGAAGGCGGCAAATACGGACTTGCGATTGCTCGCCTACATTTGGCTGAAGATTTGGCGAAGGAATCGCTTCGAACATCACAGTCGTTCCCTAATTCTCCCCCAGCTACCTCTAATTTGTCCTCGGAAACTGGTCCTGCTCTAGTCCAAATTAATAAAAGACATCTAGCTCTAGTCCAGGAAAAACTCGTTACTTTGATCAAGGAAAACGACTTTATCTACCATCAGACGGTACCAGCCGAAGCAGCAATTCCGGTGATTCCCAAAACTGTAGCGGCAAGGGCAATTCCTGTACAGGAGCTATACCAAGGAGATGATATTAACCGCATTATTGGCCCCGATATCTTCCAGAAGATTGTGCCTATGAAAGTCACCGAGAGCGCATCTTTATACGATGAGGAGAAGGCTAAACTGGTCCGCGCAGAGACAGAGCGGGCGGACTCAGCGAATGCAGAAATGGTCGCAGCGTTAGACTACTTGAAGCTACCCGGATCGTTAAAGCTGCTTAAAAATGGCTTTGAGAATGAGATTGAGGTGGACGACGAGTTCCGGACATGGTGCGATGATATCGCACACAAACCTGAAACTTTGGAGGAGAGGTTTATCGGTTTAAAGAGGGATAAAAAGAGGATTGTGGAGATCCTGGATCGATCTTCAAAGAGTCTGGATACTGAGGAGAGCGTGTGTGAAAAAATGAGGGCGAAATATCTAGATGAGTGGACACAGCAGCCTTCGAGTCGACTCACACAAACTCTTCGGGCGGATATTAGGAGCTATCGAGAGGCTGTTGATGAAGCCGTGAACAGCGACAATCTGCTTTTTGCCCAGTACCGAGGGGTTAGGGATGATATAGAGGAAATGAAGAATGCGGGCGAGAGGGCTGAGGAGGGGGCTGTTGACGGCTTATGGGTTAGTAAGGCTGGTGTTGCCAATGGCGGCTTTAGTGGAGATCGGGGGGAGACTCTTCTAGATGTGGATGAAGGGGACTCTGGAGTTACCGTTCTGGAACAGATCGAAAGAGTAGAGGACCTGCTTAAGAAGTTAAATCTAATCAAACGAGAGCGAGCCCAAGTCTTGAAGGATTTGAAAGAAAAGGTAAAGCTTCTTATTATTTTTGGGTTGCATCATGCCCCAGGCTCAATGGCTGTTTGGCTGTGGTGATTTGCTAAAACGCCTGGCTAGGTTCATACCGACGATATCTCGAACGTTTTGATCCTCAATCAAAAATCAATTCAAAATCTCGAGCCCCAATTGTTTGCGACAGAATTAGAGAAGTTCCGGCCACATACAAACAGGCTGCTCACAGCTGCGCACAAACAGTCGTCATTGATGAAGGACCTGACATCTGCTTATGGTGATCTTTTGCAAGACAAACGGATTCGTGCGGAGCAGTCCAAGTATGAAGCCCTATCACGCCAAAGAAACGCGGTGTTGGGAAAATTCAAGAAAACCTATCAGGCGTTTTTAGATATATGGGCAGGCTTGGAGAAAGCTCAGCAATTCTACACAGAGATGGCCGAAACAGCTGAGAGTCTGGAGAAAAACGTGGAGACGTTTGTATCGAACCGTCGAGTCGAAGGTGCTTCTTTACTAGGTCATATAGAGAAGCGGGGGGGATCCGAGGCAGATAACCAGCGCGGAAAACTCTTGGGAATGATGGAGAGGGTTTCTCTTAGTTCAGGAGATACAGGCAAAATGCAGCAGAAGCGACCAGCGCCGTTATCGAGCGTAAGTACTCACCAAAGCCAACCATCCGTAGCGCCAAGCCATGGGCAGAGTCCCCCGGGCACGCCCAGATATGCTCCCCATCAATACGGCGGCTATCACCCCACTCCTGCGCCACCCCAGCAACCTCCACCGCCTGCATCTGCTGGGTTCGCCGGCTATCCCCAGTACCCTCCTACGAATAATACGAATGGGTACGGGCGACGGGATTCTTATGGTCAGACACAACAAGGAGGGTCGGTACCAAGGAGAGACAGCTATCAGTCGGCTAACATGCAACGCCGGGAATCCCACCAAGCTCTTCCATCTTCACCTCCGCCAACAGGCCAACAGCAGCAGCACCAGCCATATCAGCCAAGCCACTACTCTTCCCCACCAAATTTGTATGCGGGGCAAGTTCCAGGCTATCCTCCGCAACAATACAACCCGTCAACGTACATACCACCACCTCCTCCCCCGGGCCCGCCCCCACAGCCGAGCTTAAGTAGTAGACAGAGTTTCGGGGTGTTACCCCAGACCTCCTATCAACAACCTCCACATCCATCAACCCCGGGCCAACCACCCCAGGGATATCACCAATATCCAGCCCCGCAAGGACAGCAGCAGCAGCAGCAGCAGCAGGACCCTTGGGCTGGATTAGCTGGGTGGAAGTGATGGGATGGAACGATTTTTAGCGCGGGCCCGGATTGTGTTTTTCTCTTTTTTCTCTTTTTTTTTGTATTCCCCGGATTGCTTGGGCTGGTGTCTATTTTTTTCTTACCCTTATCCATTTCCTCATGTTATCCTAACTTTTACCATCTCGCTTCAGCCTCCTTCTCACCCCCCTCTATTTTTCCTAGGGCACCCTTTGCGTTTCTATGATAGAGAAAAGCAAGGACCTGATATTGAGAAGAAGGTGAAGGTGAAGGTCGAGAAACTGAGGGATGGAATGGGCGGCCCGGACTATTATAGCGTTTTGCGTTGAAATGGGAAAAAGGGTTTTATGTTTGAGTATAGTAGCAGCTTAGGCTGTGAGTGAGTGAGGGAGAGGGGAGAGGAGGGGGGGGTGGTGGGAATGTGTGGCAGTACAAGTGCAATTGGCGAGTAATGTAGCAATTTTAGCCAATGTGCATACTGTATCTAGGAACGGAAGGTGGGATCAAAAGCAAAAGAACATATGATACCTTGTCAAAGTGACTATGATACTACCACTATTAGAATCCGTGATGTTTGAGCTGAGTACCTGATAGAGGTACAGAAGTGACTATTGATGGGAAATCACTCGTATCCCAGCCATGGGACTTTTAGGTTAGGTAGGATACGTTGTGCGTCCCCGAACCCTCGATCCCGCTAGTGTACTGTGGAACCCCCACCGTGAATGGCAGGAGAAACGCCGCCTACTCTGGCGCGTGGTGGTGGGATAGACGGGAGTTCCGAGCCCGGGTGCTAAATGCCATCAGAAGTATCATAGCCTTTTTAACAAATTCGGCGGGAGTAACGCCAGGAAGTGTCCCACGAGAAGCTCCGACACCTTGAAACCCTGTCTAATATCCCATCACGCACACTACCTCCACACCGTCAACCTATCGCTACGCCACAGCGCTCTGGTGGAAACGTCCCGACCGGCACAGAGAGCAGTTCCCCTGAGTTGGATAGCCCACAGGGAATGGAACCACTGAAGCTTCTTGCTTGCTCGCTTGAGCGATTTCTATGCCAAATCCACTGCTCCACTTCGACCAGTCCCGTATGTGCAATACAAGCTCGAGGTTCTGGGGTGCGGCGCCATGTAAAACCCTATGCACGATCGAGAAGAGTGGTACCGTACCCGTGGTTAAGAGTGAAGTGCCCTGCCAGTCTTTGAAGCCACCATGGTTATTTATTTACAGCACGCACTGCGAGGGCGTTTCGACCATTATACCGGTATCGGTCGTCCGGAGCTCGAGGTACCCGAGCACTCGAGTATGATGCACGGAAATAGGGAAGTTCGAAGTCCCCGGAACGACCAGTGCACAATGCACTCCCTTTACAAACGAAAGGCCTTTAGTATCTGTTTCCTCGAGCTGGTTCTTGTCGTGGTCCGGAAGGCGCACCCCTGCTTGCAACTAGATCGGGTTCGTGGCCGGAAAGAGTACTGTATGCAGCTATATATATGTTGGCGTATCGGGACTTTGAACCTCCCTGATGGAGGGGAGGGTGGTACCGGTGGTACTGCCTCTTGCTGGGAAAGAATTGAGGGGAGGGAAGTTTCTTTTTTATTATTAATGGATATCATAGCGATTGCGGGTTATTTTCAACCTTGCGGAGACTGGATCCGGTGCCGTAGGTCCTATGAAGGGATGCACATTTTGGACTCGGTCTGGCCTGCTGGTGCTTGGGCTATGCTTGTTCGCGAGTGCAGGGAAGGATAAGTTTTCTGGCCCTATGATGTCAGTTACTCGATAGAGGACACAAGTATTCCCCTTCGTCTGTATTTGTCACTTTTTGGTTACTTGGAATGTTCCGAGATTAGGAATCGCTCGAGTGTGGCGGTCCCCCCGATGTTTTCTACTCGTACTTGTGCCATTGGTCACCTAGTCGCAAGAGCTCTCCAGCCATATTATATTACCTCCTTGGAAGATCCCATCATAGGTTGACCAAATGCCATTGGCCACGCCGGGAAGCTGCGAAAGCTGCGCACAGATCAAGGGATGGTAATTGCCGCCTTGGGCGTCCAAATTCGACTCGCCCGCGCCAGTGTTCTTATCATACTTGAGTATCATAGGTTTTTCTCTTCTTTATCTGTTTCGGCGGGTAGTTTGTCTGGCCTAATTTTGGGATAATCCGCCTGCCCGTTCTTCCTCTTATGGTATTCTGTTTACTGTATCTTGTTGGCCAGGTATAGCTCCGGAGCGCAGCCCTATATCGCAGCTGGCTCTAGGAATATAATATTACCATTGCCACGACGTCAGAAATTCGCAATATTATATTGTTGTAATATATCCCCATGGGCCTCAATCGGTTCAAGATTTGGTGAGAACGGAAGATAATAAAAAATTCGTATTCGCCTTTGCTTGTTTGCTCGTTAGCAGATTCACATAGTACTCTACGCACCTTCCCGGGACCCACCTGTCCGCCCACCCACACTGATAAAGATTGTGGGAGGAAGTTAGAACGTTGCGATTGATTGCGGAGGCTGCGGGGAGTCCGGTGATCGTTTGGAAGTGCAATGGGTCGCTCTTTGAAATATAGTGATTTACGGGGAGTCTTTGGACAAGTTGTTTCCCCTGTTGCTATGGGAATGTGTAGGGGGTGGAGACATGCATGGAGGAACGGAAATATATGCGGTGATCCATGGAAGGATCAGCATGCCTTCACTATGTTTTATATACACTCCTGTCTTTAGCGTTTCCGGTAGTTTAGAAGCAAGAAACCGAACAAGAGAACAAAGTTTATGACCATACCTTTCCTTCCTCCCCTATAGAACACCGATGTCCAAAACAACCCCCCTTGCTCTACCGCTGCGCCATTTGTTAGTCACCCCAGGGCAAACATCGGACTCCCGAGCGGACCTTCGATCTTTGCCTAGCTTAACATCCATGCATATCCAGTGATCGAAAGTAACCCGATTTCTGGTATGGCAAGGAACGGGTGCTAGAGGAATTGCATTAGGACACGGAGTTGGTGTCTTCCCCGCCGTCCAGCACCGACAGGTAGGTAAGTAGGTAGGTAGGTAGGCGATCTGGTGTAGGCAGTGTAGTCGGTATAAAACTTCTTATTCCCCACCGGAGTTTCCTCCTACTGCTTACTTACCTTCCTGTCTGTCCGTCCGTTCGTGCGAGTCTTCCTTCCCTAGAACCTGTCCGCCCTACAACTCATTGAATTACAGTAGGGAAAAGTACGGTAGTGGGCGAAATCAGTTATGTTCTCTTCAGAGAAAGGTTCCCCCCTTCTTCCCCCTGCCCATTCACCCACTCACTCGCTCACAAATACTCACCTACTTCTTCTGCTGTCAAGGCTTAATCCCGAGCGCGGGCACGCTCGAAATTGCAAAGACACCACCGCCACAGTATGTCAATGTAGGGCTACATGTACAGCCCCCGCCGGGCGTCAACGAGAAGGCGCTTTTGAGAAAGATTGATCTTAGATTGTTGCCCGTATTGTGTATTCTCTCTGTTATGGCGTTTATGGATCGGTGAGCCCTGTCCCACTCTACGCCGTTCCCCTCCTTGTGTCCCCTCTCCCTTGGAGGAGGCGGGGGGGGGGAAAGGATGTACTGACGGGGTCAGCGTAAATATCGCAAATGCAGTGATATTCGGACTGAAGGAGGATTTAAAGCTCAGTGGACTGGAGTTTAATACTTGCTTAACTATATTTTTTGCACCGTATATTTGTTTGTTCTGTTGCCCATCCTCCCTCCCTTGGGGGAGCTGACGTGAAGCAGTACTCGAAATCCCGTCGAATATGCTGATGAAAAAATTGAGGCCTCGCGTTTGGCGTAAGTTTATCATTGACACCCTCTCTCGGGGGTGGCTTGTGCTCTGGGCCTTTACTAATGAGTATTTGCTTTTCCGGGCCGGGCGAGGTGAACTAAAGTTCCTACATGTATGTTCATGTTTGGACTCGTTACCACGATGCAGGGATTTGTACACAATTATAGTGGGATTTTGACGACAAGGTTTCTCTTGGGTGTTTTTGAGTCCGGTAGGTTTTTCATCCCGCTTGCTCGATCCGCTATTTGGAAGGTGTATATGCTGATTGTTGCGGGAAGGAATATTCCCGGGATCTTTCTACTTGATTGCTATGTGGTACAAGCGTGAAGAAGCGCAGACGCGGTGCACCTTCTTCTTCCTGTCCACTGCTCTTGCTGGCGCTTTTGGTGGGTTGCTCGCGAGTGCGATTGGGCTTATGGATGGTAAAGGTGGGTATCGGGGGTGGAGGTGGATTTTTATTCTCGGTAGGATTTTTACATTCACAACACAACGCCCTACGAGAATTGGACTATTCTGATTGGATTTTATTAGAGGGTGTATTGACCTGCATCATCTCGTTCCTCTTCTACTTCGTCATTACCGACTTCCCCGAGGAGGCTACCTTTCTATCAAATGCGGAGCGAGAATTCGTCAGAGACCGCCTGAGAGAGGACGTCGGTGACCCAGTTCAGGAGGCCAAGATGACCCCAAACGTTGTCCTCGGCGTCTTTAAAGATTTCAAAATCTTCATCGGAGGATTCATGTACTTTGGCATCGTCGTGCCAGCCTACGGGTATGCATACTTTGCACCTACCATCATCCGGCAACTTGGGTACAGCCGTCAGTTCACCCTCCTGCATCTACATGAACATATAAAGGTAGAAGAATACTGACCAAAAGGATAGCAATCCAAACCCAACTACGCTCCGTTCCCCCCTGGGTCATCGCCTTTGTCTTCGCAATGATTATGGCGACAATTTCCGACAGTGTAAGACACCGCTTCCTCTTCACGATAATTCCAATCTGCATCGCTATCTCCGGCTTCACTATCCTCTTGACGGTCCACAACAACATCCACGTCCAGTATTCCGCTCTCTTCCTAGCGACAATGGGAATGTACAGCGCTATGCCTGTCGTCGTCTGCTGGTTCAACACAAACTGTATTTCACCCCCCCCTCTCTCGACCCTATCAGCGAGCTAACAAAAAACAAAAACAGTGGGAGGCCATCACAGAAGGGCCGTCGGCACAGCCTGGCAAATCGGCTTCGGTAACATCGGTGGTGTCATAGCCACGTACTCGTTCATATCGAAGGACGCCCCAAGGTTTACAAAGGGGTACTTAGTCGGCCTGGCGTTCCTGTGCTTTTCGGCGCTGTCCTGCACAGCGTATTTCTTGGCCGTGGGCAGGGAAAATAAGAAGAGGGCTCGAGGCGTGGATAAGTACTCTGGCGCGACCGAGGAGGAGAAGAAATCGCTTGGGGACCTGAGTCCGGATTATAGATATTTCTTGTAAAGCTTTCTAAGTATCACTCTTCTTCTTGTTTTGCTTATCGTTGTCGTTGTTTGTTCGAGAGGGGGAGCCAGAGGGGGGGGGGGGGTGTAGGGCAGGAAAGGGAAGGGAAGGGAAGGGAATGGGAGGGAATGGGAGGGAATGGGAGGGAATGGGAGGGAAGGGAAAGGAATGGGAGGGAAAGGGAAGGGAAGGGAAGGGAATGGGAAGGAAGGGAAGGGAAGGGAAGGTATGACCTGATGACGCAGGTTCATGTTTGTTCCCTATGCAGCTCAGCATGATATTATTTATTTATTTGGGCTAGTATTGTACTACATATACCAACCGACGCATGGATAACGAATGAACCGGCATGGCCCACGATAGTTTTAAAGTGTCTGCGAGTACATAGATAGCTTCTGCATGTATTGATACGCAGTGCAGGCAAAGATACCTTCAAGAAACCTATCATATACTACGACCAGCAATAGAAGGCCATGATACCTATCTAGCTAACCCATCTCCGTCGAAATACCATCCCATCCAACTCAAAATAAACCCCTCACCGCATAAATCTCTTCATTCCCTATTTCTTTTAATCCTCCTTCCTGTGCGATGCAAATATTCAGCCTATGCATGTTCAACCCAGACAGTTTGCCGACGGGCCCCACGAACCAACCAATCAACCACCACCCAACCACCACAAACGAAACAACTCACCGAGTGAGAATACATGTCGTGGCAAAGTGCAACAAAAACCAAACTAAACCAAACCAAGTTCCCGGAAAATGGAAGAAAGAAGAGGGCTCTAACCCAAACTTCCGTGAACCGGCCGCTGCAACTGCCAAGACGGGGAAGAGCGTCATTTCAACACAACCTCTCAGTGCCATACAGTAGTAATCCACTAGACCAAAGTGCTGTACTGTACTCGAGTACCGGTACTCGTACGAGCACTGTAAAAAAAAAAAAAATGGTGGGGGGAAGGAAAGAAAGAGGTATTTACCCCTCACCACACCCAACTCTCAATTCCGCTTTTTTTATTTTCTCCCATCCTACCTGCTTAAAATATCTTCTTTTCTTTCCCTTCCTCCTATTTCTCCTGGAATCCGGAGCTTCATCTACTGTATTTAAAGTAATTTGATTCCATCCTTTCTTTCCTGTTCATCATCATCAAAGCGGTCTACAGTCAACCCAAGCTCTCGATACCGGCACAATGAGCCTTTCTATTTCTTCAGTTTCGACAAAGCCTTTTGGTAAGCTTCCTCATTTGGGTTGATATTATTATTATTAGGGTCCCATCACGTCATAGGTCATAGCTAACTTGACCATTGGCTATCAGATGGCCAGAAGCCCGGAACGTATGCTAAGCTTTAAACTTCCGAGACTCAATTCGTTCTATCAAGCTAACGGGGGCTCAGTTCCGGACTCCGTAAGAAGGTAGCCGTTTTCGAGCAACCAAATTACACCGAGAACTTCGTTGCGGCACTCCTCCAAGCTATCCCCGAGGGAGCGGAAGGATCGTTTCTCGTGATTGGTGGTGATGGTCGTTACTACAACCCTGAGGCCGTCCAGAAGATTTCAAAGATCGGCGCTGCTTATGGTGTCAAGAAGTTGCTCATCGGGCACAAGGGTATCTTGAGCACCCCAGCTGCCAGTCATGTGATCCGGAAGAGAAAGGCCACCGGAGGAATTCTGTTGACTGCTAGTCATAACCCTGGCGGTAAGTTAAGCTTCCATTACAGGTGAAGGAGAAGGCTAGGATAAGGGCTGACTTACGATAGGACCTAAGGAGGACTTTGGAATCAAGTATAACTTGGCCAATGGTGCACCAGCTCCCGAGAAGATTACTGATAAGATTTATGAGATTACCAAGACAATATCAGAGTACAAGATTGCTGATATCCCTGATGTAAGTCCTCCAATATGTTTACCGAAGGTTCAGTAGCTAATTCAATTAGATTGACCTGGAAACTATTGGAACCAACACCTATGGCCCTCTAGAGGTAGAAATCATTGATTCTGTTGAATGCTATGTCTCCTACATGAAGGAGATCTTCGACTTCCCTCTCATCAAGTCTTTCTTCGCCTCGAACCCCAAGTTCCGAGTACTGTTCGACGGCCTGCATGGCGTCACCGGCCCATATGGTATTGCCATCTTCCAGAAGGAGCTCGGGCTCCCATCCAACTCTACACAAAACTGTGTGCCACTTCCCGACTTTGGCGGTGGGCATCCAGACCCTAACCTTACCTACGCAAAATCCTTAGTTGCTGCTGTAGACAAGGATGGCATCCAATTCGGAGCTGCCAGTGACGGCGATGGGGACAGAAACATGATTTACGGAGCTAACGCATTTGTTTCACCCGGTGATTCTTTGGCTATCATCGCCCATCATGCGGACAAGATCCCTTACTTCAAGAAGCAGGGTGTCTTCGGATTAGCCAGGAGTATGCCCACTTCTTGTGCGGTCGACCTTGTTGCCAAGAAGAAGGGATTGGAGTGCTATGAAGTCCCCACTGGATGGAAGTTCTTTTGCAACCTCTTTGATAGCGATCGATTGAGCATCTGCGGTGAGGAGAGTTTCGGAACCGGATCAAACCACATCAGAGAGAAGGATGGTGTCTGGGCCGTCGTAGCCTGGCTGAACATTATTGCTGGTGTAGCTAAAGAGCTGCCAACTGGGGAGGAGCCCTCGATCGCTAATATCCAGAAGGAATTCTGGAAAGAATATGGCCGTAAGCCCCTCTCGCTCTATGCGATAACCGGTGTGTAAGCTGATTAGGAAAGGAACTTACTTCACTCGTTACGACTACGAGAACGTTGACTCCACTGGGGCCCAAAAGCTTGTAACTGCCTTCCAGGAAAGGGTTGATGACAAGTCATTTATCGGCAGCGAGATCTCCGGAAGGAAGGTTACAGATGGTGGTAACTTTGGTTACATCGATCCCATTGATGGGAGTGTCTCCAAAAACCAAGGTCTGTACGCCAAATTTGACGACGGATCGAGAATTGTTGTCCGGCTGTCCGGAACCGGGAGCTCAGGAGCTACCATCAGATTATACCTAGAGAGGCACGAAGCGGTATGTTTGATATCAATTTTGCGATGATCGGATCGGGGCTAACATTGATTCTGTAGGACGAGAGCAAGCACCTGCTAGATGCTCAAGATTATCTCAAGGAAAATATCAAGCTCGCGGTGGACTTCCTGAAGTTCAAGGAGTTTGTTGGAAGGGAGAACCCTGATGTTATGACTTAAATAGGTATGGCAGGTATGGCATGGTTTACGTACACAATTTGTGGCAAAAAAAAAAAACCACATGCAGCACCCCGTGCTTCCTTAATTGTCCTGGTAATTGCCTTTGAATTGATATCCGATCCTTGATTCAACCAAGCCGGTCTCCGTGATCTGCTTGTGATGTTCTCCGAAGTAGCCTAGTGGCATACACGATTTGGCAGGTATCGCGGGTGGGAGATTTCTCCACCTTACACAAGATAGCCCGCTAGTTAATGAGCTCTTTTGGATCGCAAAGCCTCCTTCTCTTGGGCGAGTGATGAGACATGATAAGTATTGGCCCCTCAGAACGTAGTCAGTCTTATCCACCCGAGCGTGGAGACCCAGAGCCACGCATAAATACCGCACAGGTCCCAACCTATAGTGTCATATAAGTATCATTTGGTGTCAGGTGCCTTTTTTAGACTTGAACCCTGACTATTTTAGACCCCCGGAATAAGGTTATTCCTAACGTAAAAACTCGGGTCATTGAGGTTTTTCAAAATGCCGAACCATAGCATCTAAAATGCAGACAATCGATGTTGCAACCCAGAGGGGTCATTAGTCACGCTTTGGAAGCATTGGGCAGTTCAGAGGGAAAAATTCGTACGAGTACGAATAGTAGACGCCTTTTGACGGCGGGAGACATTCAAATACTGGGAAATCCCATGACGTCCTGTTGGTTTCTCCACATCGGGCACGACCCACAAAATCTTGGCACCTCACGCCTCGCGAAAAGATGAAATTCCATTTCTTAGAGGGCGGCTACGATAGGACAAGCTAAATGTTGCCAACCCAGCAAAAAAGCAACCAGCCAATTCTAACTAGCTGCTTCATGCCCAATACTAAAGTACTTGTGCACACCAAGATTTCGTTGACCTTTTTTCTCCCCTGCCTTACGTACGCCGCAGATCCAACTTCCTCACCCTGCCCCAGAATACGTCTTTCTTTCCCTCCTCCCTCCCTCTCCCTCTTGCCATTACCGTACCGTATTCATTTCTCTCTTTACAATTAATCTCACCGGTCCCAACGGAAGACAAATAGCTTTATCAACAAACCACCCCTAACATGAGCTCATCCAAGGAAGAAGGGGGTGCAGTTCCCGCTGCCGCCAAGAGCTCCTGGGGCCCATTCCTGAAGGTCAGATGCATAGTTCACATTGTTCCAATAATTCTCTTCAATTACTGACCTCCCTACAGTCGATTGCGTCCTTCAATGGGGATCTAGCGAGTTTGACAGCTCCAGTAAACCCCTCCCTATAAACGGCCCCCCCTTTCCTGACAATTTTTGACCGATTTTCTCATGATTTTTAGCCGTTTATATTGAGCTCCACCAGTTTAACTGAGTATTCGGGTTATTGGGTATGAACCGCTTTCCCCCTCATTAGGAGGAACACGTATACTGTTGCTTGTGGCTGTTGTGAGACCCGGGGCACTCTTCTGACTACGGTGAGCCGCAGGCTGAACATCCTGAGATCTTTGTTGCGCCAGCTCAAGAGAAGGACCCGCAGAAGAGAGCTCTTTTGGTGCTCAAGTGGTTCCTGACCACCCTCAAGCAGCAGTATAGCTCAAGAAGTGAGAAGCTGTATGACACCCTCCCTACCTTCATCCTAACGGCCCACGACTAATTTGCCGTCATTAGTGGTTCGGAGAAGAAGCCACTTAACCCCTTCCTGGGGGAACTATTCCTCGGAAAATGGAAAGACCCCATTGGAAAGATTGGAGAAACTCAATTGATCTCCGAGCAAGTCAGGTGAGCCGACTCCCGTTTAGCATGCAATGGAAGCTGACTGACTGATTTTGAACAGCCACCATCCTCCCGTCACTGCTTATGCTATCCTAAACGAGAAGCAAGGCGTCAAGCTTGAAGGTTACAACGGCCAGAAGGCTTCTTTCTCCAGAGGTACCATCTCAGTAAGGCAGGTTGGGCACGCCAAGTATCATTTGAAGGAATTTGACGAAGACTGTGAGTTGACCTCAAAGGATTAATAATTCTAAATTAATGCTGATTATACAAAGACCTAATCACCCTTCCTTCTCTACATATTGAGGGGATTGTATACGGATCTCCATATGTCGAGCTGAATAGGAGCAGCACAATCCACTCCTCCACCGGATATGTCGCCCAAATCGATTATAGCGGAAAGGGGTGGGTTACTGGAAAAAAGAACACCTTTTCTGCAGTATTGAAGAAAGATGGTAGCAAGGAAATCCTCTATACAATTGATGGGCAATGGTCAGATGGCTTCGTCATTAAGGAAGGAAAAACAAAGAAGGAGGTGAGAGAATAGCTCATTGCTATTTATATTTTTTTTCTAATTTTTTAATTCCTTTTTTAAAAAAGTACTCATGATTTTTGGGAACAGTTGGAAACTTACAACGCGAAAACTTCTGAAATCACACCTCTTTATATCGCGCCAATCGAAGAACAAGATCCTCTCGAGTCTCGTCGTGCATGGGCTAAGGTTCAGGAATCGATTAATACGGGAGACTTAGACACTACCGGCACTGAAAAGTCCAAGATTGAGAACGAGCAGCGTGAGCTGAGGAAGAGGGAGAAAGAAGAAGGCAGAGAATGGGAGAGGAGGTACTTCACCAGAGTTATGGACGACCCCGTATTCACAAGGTTGGCTGAAAGCCCTGGGCTTGCCGCAGAAGAAGGAAAGACAGATGGTATCTGGGTCTTCGACGAGAAGAAATTTGCTCAAGTAGCTGAGAAGGCAAGAGCTGGAGGGGAGGCAAAGGCTGAAGAGGCGGTCAACACTGCCACTTAGACAAACATAAACTATAGACTTATGTGTAACACGGATGTTTTGGGGGCACTTCTCCCCTAAATGTCAGGGTATGGAATTCTTTTACTGGTTAGTCTTTGAGCTGTACTGTACATGACTTGCAGTGGTGGGACCAAAAATGCAGCGGGAGTCTTTAGTTATTGTATCTCTATCTTCTGGAACTCTTTCTACATTTCAACTGTCTTCATTAAAGTTTTTTACTTTTTTTACTACACAAGTGGGCAATAGAAGGATATCCGGAGCAGGAAAATCCCGGGACGCTAGGATGATGGCATCATGAGTTGTTTTATCATTTCTTCAGGTTATCATAACATAATCTTTCATCCTGCAGTGACAGGTGTAGATGAGGTTATTAAAATTGATTTTCCCGGAATTTCCTCGGCCCACCAATTTTCCAGGTTTCTGCCCTTCCCCCGCTCTCACCCCACCGATTAGATTACGGACCCGAATAAACATTAAAGCTCATCCATCATCTCCTATACCCATAGCATAAAACAACCATCCTCGCCATCAACTGGAATAAATTTTGGGCTTTCAATTTCATTTTAATTATTCAACAAAAATGGTATGTCTTTACTTGCCCTTCGATTGATTCAAGTGTGCCGTTCTCACTTCCTTATACTAACTGAACGCGATTACACCGATAAAGGTTCGCAAGTTTTTTGTCGGAGGAAACTTCAAGTCCAACGGGACAATCACCCAGATCAAGAGCATCATCGAGGGGCTCAACAAGGCTCCTCTGAATCCCAACGTTGGTTCGTTATTGGCAATTATTTTCTTCCACAAAGAACCTCCCTCCCTCTCAGTAAATAAAACACTCACGAGAATTTTCAGAGGTCGTAATTTCTCCACCTGCGATATACCTCCTCCTCGCCAAAGAGATTACCAGCAACGGTGTCCAAGTCGCTGCCCAGAATGTCTATGACAAAGGGAATGGTGCGTACACTGGTGAAATCAGTGCAGAGCAATTGAAGGATGCTGGCATCAACTGGGTCATAATCGGACACAGTGAGCGCAGAGCCCTTCTCGGAGAGAGTGATAAGGTTTGTTTCCACTGTTATCAATCAATGCATATGTGGGGGTTTGCTAATGTGGGGGGTTTGTAGTTTGTCGCTTCAAAGACTAAGGCAGCGCTTGCCGGCGGTTTGAGCGTGATTTTGTGCATCGGGGAGTCACTCGAGGTTTGTTTTTCCTCTTTTTTGCTTTCGCCACCCCATGTGGGCGGGATGGTACCGTACCGCAATGGTGACTGGTACGAGACGAGATGGAATGGGATTGACAGAATAATTTTTGTAGGAGCGCGAGGCTGGAATAACCATCGGTGTTGTTACAAGACAACTTCAGGCTGTTGCCGACGAGGTCAGCGATTGGTCCAATATTGTCATTGCCTACGAGCCCGTTTGGGCTATTGGTACTGGAAAGGTGGCTACTACTCAGGTACGAGCCTTTCGGTTTTTCGTATGATGATAATAGAAACTGATAACGGAGAAAACAGCAAGCCCAAGAGGCCCACGCCGCCATCCGTAAATGGTTAAAGGAGACCGTCTCTGATAGAGCTGCTGAGGAGACTAGAATCCTTTACGGTGGCAGTGTCACAGACAAGAACTCCAAGGAGCTTGCTACCCAGCCTGACGTTGACGGTTTCTTGGTTGGTGGTGCAAGTTTGAAGCCTGCTTGTGAGTTATCCACTCTACCTCCTTTACTCCTGGTGGTTGGCTCTAGTACTAACGGCTTGGGCAGTCGCGGACATCATCAACTCTGCCGCTTAGATATCCAAAGGGTAGATACATATGGGTAGATACATATGGGAGAAATAATCCACCGATCCAACAAAAACCCCGTATTGTGCCGCATCCTAGTAAATGCACCTGTCTCACAAGAGCCCTTTTCAATAGCATTCCCCAAAAGTTGTGATTGTGCTCTCATGACTACTCGTAAGAACAAACGAATCTAAAAGGATACACAGATATAAGCGATACCGTAAAAATCCTTGGAATCCACTATCTCCATTAGCCCGCCGTTCCTCATAGGTTTGTTTTGGCGGGTTAACGGAATTGCTGATACCAGTTGGCGAGGTCCGCGCGTCCAGTTTGCTGCTCTTACTGTATCATAAAACGCTGATCCCTCTCGGAGAGTTTTGTCTCTGAATCCGGAGACTACAGGGTTCCGGCGGAGTGAGTGGATTCCAAGAGTTTTTACGGTATTACACCATTCAAATAATACCTCAACGACAACCACAAAAACAAAAACAGCTACTTGGCACGCAATCCAAGCACCAAGATCATAACCTCCAAAACTCCCATTCCAATTTCCATACCCCTATCCTTCCCCATCCCCCCTTGACCTCACATCATTGCACTTAACACCCACTACCTCCACCAATCCTACGCTCATAGTCAGCAAACCCAAGCTCCAAGAACAACAGCAATAAGAAAAGAGAAAACTCACCCAGGAATACCCCCACCAACACCACCTCCAAAAATTCCCCCGTGGTACTTGCTCTTCTTCTTCTTCTTCCTCTTGGGCTCAATGCTGACGGTATAAATTCCGGGTGCGAGGTCCTGCTCTGACCGACGAGGCCTCGCCCGAGGGCCGTAAGAGCGCTCAGTATCGTTGATGGAACCGAAGCACATTCCGCTCGACAACGTGAAAATTTAGATTCAATCGTAAAACGCAGTATAGAAGCGTACCGCACGGTATAACGGTCAAACCCCCTCCAAAGCAGCGAACCCCCGAACATTAAATATCCCCCCTTCCCTCCCTCCAAAAACCCACGAGTCTCCCTCTCCTCGTTACCATACCACGCTCTGCCCCGCCCGACCCCACGTTAGCCACCTCGCCTTACCATACCGCCCCACCGAACGAAACGAAACGAAACAGCACATCACGATACGATGGGGATCCCACCACCCTATGAAGAAAGAAAGTTCGGCCCTGCCAAGGCAGAATTTCTTTTCCCCAGAACGCGCACCGCGCTGCGTCGCTGCGCATGGCTGTGCCCATGACGGATGTCGTAGGGTGTCGTGCACCGGTAGGTGCTGTGCTCGTACCGCACGTTGCACATGACGCGCAAAGCATACGAGGTGCAGTGGTAGTGTAAATCTAGGCTACCTTATAGCAAGGGAGGATTTTTTTTATATCCCTTTTGGAAGAGATGGGAAGTGAAGTACCGGTAGACTATGGGTTTTTGTTTAGTAAACGTACGTGCCGTACCGGTAAGGCTTTTTTTTATATACACGGGGAGTCGTGTGTACGATATTACGGGGGGGATTCATGCCGAGAGGTACCGTAGGTAGGTAATCCCGAGTACGGGAATATGGTATGGCGGATTACTGTAGGCGGAGCATTCCCGTTGTTCCGGCATATAACGCACGATTCCGAAGCCCCTCATCAGAAGTTCAGTTTGATCAAAGTTATCGTGGCGCTGGTTCCGTCCATCCCTCCGCGAGAGTAGACTAGACTCCCAAACACTCCACCCCGTGAACAACCCACCAGACTTCCCAATCCGTATGGAAACACTCTATGAGCCTTCGGAACAAAATACCCTAGCAGTCTTCATGGCTTAGTTGGTTAAAGCGTCGGTCTCATATTCGCGGAAAATATGATCAACTCTCAGAGTTGGGATATCCGAAGGTCGCGAGTTCGACTCTCGCTGAGGACAGTTTTTATTTTTTTTTCATCGGATTCTCTCCGTTTTGCTTTCTCAAGTTCGTTCAAAGCGCGTTGAACCAATTGCCACCATACCGGTAGTGAGGCGGATTTACTGGGGGGGGGGGGTGTTTTGGCTCACCGTGATTCGAGATGACGGTCCTCGGGTGATCTCGAATTG
Organism: Tuber umbilicatum; assembly: GCA_003313605.1. NCBI lineage: Eukaryota > Fungi > Ascomycota > Pezizomycetes > Pezizales > Tuberaceae > Tuber > Tuber umbilicatum. The sequence goes on along the minus strand of QLOI01000587.1, from coordinate 13,905 downwards.
CAAATGGCCCCCAGCCTGACTTTCTTTTGACGATGGTAATTGCGAGGTTTCGTGCTTCATTGCTAACCTGCTGGCAGGTTTTTCAAAGTGGTTGCTCAGCTTGGGCACTGTTTCACCAAAGGGCGCACCTTAATTCTCAACCTCGATAATGAATATCATACTGGTATAACTCCAACAGTCTAGATCCAATTGAAGTAAAAAGGTGAAAAGGTATCCGTTTACACTGAAAATGAAATATAAATAAAATCCGAGAGCCCCACTCCAAAAAAAAAAAAAAAGACAGTATCAATCAGCCTTTCCTACAAGACCTACTAGGCAGGAAGAAAAATGGTATAAAAAATACACAAGAAATATAAACAAAAAAAGAATTACAGCCAACTAGGAATCATACAATTTGCATTAACCCCACATCCCTCCTCCAACTGCTCCGCTGTAAACTGCCAAACGCCCAGGCAATTAAACAAGGAAATATTACGGGGAATAAGAAGAAAAAAGAAAACTCATTAAACCGTCCGCGGCGTCTAATCTACCCAAGATTCCCAACCCAAGCAGTTTCCTCCCTTTCCTTCTTCTTTTATCTATGCCCCCTGTATCCGTCGTAACTGTCGTAACGTGGCTGTTGTTGGTATTGCTCCGGGTAGTCCGGATTATAGCCGAGGTGCGATGAACCTGGCCTACTTGCGCTATGCGGACCGTGGCCTTGCTCATAGTGTTGCTGGTCACCGAGCAAATGCCTAACCGACTCGGTCTCGCTTCTAGTATCGTGGTGTCCATAGTCTGCTATTGGCTCTGGGCTTGCGAGGCCTCTGTCACTCATATACGGGCTCTCGGGGCGGTGGCCATGTCGGAAACCTGGTGACGGCGGACCGTGTTGGGCGGATGGAATAGGAGCGTAGTCTGTTCCACGGTAACCGCCTCCTAATGGAAGAGGGCTTGGGCCTCGCCGTGGCCCAAGAGTTGATGGAGAACCAGGCCTAGACGAAGCCGGAGAACCAAACCCACGAGGTGTAAGGTATCCACGGTCACTGAGACCGTCTGACCCCGCCCCATACACTGACCCTCCATGATCCTCCGCAAACTCAGCCCTATGCTTGAAGTGCTGAAAGTCCATATCCGCTTCCTCAACCATTTCAAACCGACCACCAAAAGGATCCTGTCTTCTACCGGCATCTCCTCGTTGCATGTTATCCAGGTTAATACCACCGGCACCCTGAGAGGGCTCAGAATTTATTCTACCAGAGTATATCTGTGCCAACACATGCCTAGCCTTAGCGTCGACCATAGGGGTGATCAAGCGGCGGGTCAAAGCTGGATGGCCGTATCGTTTATTAAAATGGTCCTTCTGGATCCCCTTTCCAACACCGAAAAGGCTCTCCCTGTCAGAGCCCTTAGTGTGATATCGAATCTTGCCATCAAATTGATTGCGGCAATAGACCTTGAATCCAATCAAGATCAAGAGCAGTGGAAGAACACACATCGCAGCTTGATAGGTGTGTCGTACCCAGACGACCAGAGCTACGACGACATTGAAAAGACCAGTTGCAAACAAGAAGCGGTTGAAAATTAACTACAACTCGTCAGTACTATGCCCATACCGTAGTAAAAACAAATGTGACTCTTACCCTCCAGAATGCACCCCCACTCTCGACCTTCGTGACAAAGATATACATGAGCAGGTACTTCTTCAAGAAACTATCGAGGAGAAAGTAGAAGAACGCAACCGGCAACACAAGTGGTTGAATGGTGGAGAACGCCAACGCAATTGTCGCATAGAACAAAAACTACACCGCAAAAGTCAGCTAACCTACCGCGAAGCCGGGAGGCAGATCCTACATAATTGTAATAAGTGGCGTAATCGAATGGTGGTGGGGCAGTCCACTCGATCTTCTCTCTAGGCGTAGGTGACATAAAATGTCTCTGGAAGCTTTTTCCAATCAAGCTGACTATCTGAACCAAGTCGAGCAGAGCTCCCAGATTCCTCTGAAGTAGGTACGTGATCCAGAAAGTAGAAACTTCAAAAATTGCAAGGGCAATTCTAGTAGCCAGCCCAAGGCTTTGGATTGTATCCCATGTAACCTGCTTTGTCTGTGATGTCTCAACTAAGCCTTGAATAGTAGTCCACATTGTCTGAAACACTTGGTTAGCCCATAACTCTCCACATAATCCATATGAGGGGAGACACTTACCCCGAACAATGCAAAGACGACCAAGTTGTTCAACACAAAGAAGATATACAACTTGTGAGTGACATGACGTTCGCGAGACGATTTCGTAAGGTCACTAAAAACTAGTGAGATCGCACTCCATAGCCCAAAAATAGAACCACTACTCACCCTTGCCATTGGGAAATACGTCTCATAATAATAGGCAGAAGAAGGTAGACGATTGAAGTGATTGTCGGTGCGGCAAAACCCTGTCTACAACCCCCAACCCGTCAGCTCACATCCACATTGTGAAGACAGAATAGGCGGCATACACAACAGCAAAGAACCGACTGTTCCGTATCAGAAGAACGCCAAACTTGGGAAACAGTGTCGCAATGTTGTGTAAATTCGATAGGAAAACGGCGATGAGCGCATTAGGGATCACGTAAAGGACGGACAATCCAATGAACAGCACATTTCCTATAAAACCATTCCAACGTCTCTTCGATTTTGAGCGACTGTTCTCGGTTAGTAGAGTTTTGAATCGTAGCCTTTGGGCGAATACTTACGTCAGATTGTCCCAAATAATATCGTTTGACCTCGGGGCTAGCATGATCGAAGTACCTTTAGGATGCTTCCCTCTGGCCGCCTTCGCAGCAATATGTGCACGAGAAATGCTCGGGTAAGACACAAAACCATACTGCAGAGCGTCTCGGCTATCAATAGTTTCGCGGACACTCTTGATCTTATCCTCCAGTTCCTTGATACGGCCCCCATAATACTCGATAGCATCGACCTTGGTATCATGGCGCATAGATTTGTCTTTCTTCGAGGGCTTGCACAAAGGCCGGGTTGCGGGAAGGTTATCAGGGTTCTTCAAGTATTTTGCCAGGTAACGCTCCAGCTGCTTAACAGCAATTGCATGCTCCTCAATAAGCTCCGGAAGGTCCTTGACGTTTCTACCAATCAATGACCTTCCGTCCCCATTATCGGGGATGCTTAACCCCCCAATTATCTTGTCAATTCCGCCATCAGAGCGATATGATTTCGGGATATCCGTCATCTAAAATATATTAGCTTTCTGAAACAAGTCACGTGACGAAGGAAGGTCCAGCAACGCTACCATCAATGTCTTGGAGTGTGTGGCTGCTTGGTATTCATCGCTCTCAAAGTAATTCTGCCGCAGCTTTAGGATGGCCTTATAATTCCTCCACAAAAAGTACATGATGATGAAATCAAAGAGCCAAGCAACGCAAACATGAGCCCACATGCACTCGCCCCATGCATAATATGGACTCATGAGAATGAACCACCGAGTCGAACTGGCATTTGGCCCGACCCAACTATTCTTGAGGTTGCAAGTAACGTTCACCGGAATCATGACCAAGCACCCGATAAGCCCCAAGAAAAGGAATATCGTCCGACACATCCTCAAGAACCGCAGAAAAACAATGGCGTCAAGCCCTATCTTGTCCACCAAATCCGCCTCATGGCACTTAATAAGAGGTGTAAACCAGGAAAACCAACCCTTTGAAATCTGTGGAGGTGCACGTTTGTCGTCCGCGTCCCGTAGCTTAGGAGCGTATACCACGGTATTGTAGGGTCGAATCAAACACCAGCCCAACAGTATAGCCGCAGAGATCCCTAGCGAAGTGCCTAAAGATGCGAGGAAAGCTTCAGTTGTAAAGGATTGCCTGAAGGGTGACTGGACGAGGTCCAAGAACTTCTTGAGTGTATCATCGGACCCGCCCTGTCGCTTTGCCAGATGCCCCAGATTATTGAGGAGGCAGGAGTCCATAACCTGGTAATTCGAAGTTGTGGGACCAAGGATACTGTTTTTAAAAGGTGAAAAACGAGCGACGGAGCCTTCGGTGAGAAAAGCCAGGGGAAGGGGTCCTGGTAAACGGGATAGGTTGACTATTAACGAGTGAAAAAGGCCTAGGTCCTCCCTTCTGTTTCTCCTTCTCCTTTGTATGATATGGCGGTGCTATGTTACCACCAGGCAGGATGAACGGCGACAATTGATACTATTCCCCCGGAAAATAAAGGTGGAAAGGTGTTGCCCCAATAGATTCCACTCCTCCTCTCACACTCTCACCCTCCCCCTTTGCCCAATGTGGGTGCAGTGCTCCGTAGGTCCTGTGACGTTTCCAGATCCGCTCTGCTCTGCAAAGATTAAAAAAAGCAGGGAAACGTTCTCCCGGGCCCCGAAAGCAGGGGGACAGAGAAACAGCTCGTCAACGGTAACGACGGTAGGAACGAGTGGACGAACGACAGTAAAAGCAAACCGAGTCAACAATCCGACAATTGAACACCGGGACCCTTCCAATCTTTTACTCTTGCAGTGCGAGAAGGAAAGTAGAATAGGGTTTTGTGAAGAGAAAGGGAAGAGGGAAGGAAAAAAAAAAAGGGTGAACAAGAGAAAAGAACCTTTCTGTCCCTCGGGTACCGGTAGGAAGTAATTCCTTGTTCAAGGATTCCGGAAAGGTCCCAAGAACTGTGGATGACGGACTTTCTCTTCCAACCGTTGCGATTCGACCCTTTTTGGATGGAGGGAAAAGTCGGCCCTCTTGGCATCCAAATTCTTCACAATCCTGGCTACACTATTTTTAGAAAAAAACTGGATATCATAGCCAAACGTCTGAGCGAGTGAGCTCCAACAGTCCGGACCCCTCGCCTTCGCCTTCACCACCTCACCCTTGCCCAGGGAGGAAGGAAGGAAGGAAAGCCTGGGCCAGAGCGGAAGCGTAATCGAGGGAATGGAAATAAAAATAAAAAAAAAGTGAAAGGTGTATTATAGAGAAACTGGTTTTTTTGTTTTTTTTCCTGCACTTCCTCCCGAAGGAGACGGTCGATCTACTAAATATCCGCCCGCTTTCGAGATCTCCTCCAAAGACGTCCCGATACGGTCAGTAACATTTTCCAGCTTATTTAAAGCCCTCAAATCATATCGCCACCTCCGTTCGAATAATTAACAATATTACTGTACTCGGGTGCAGAGCACAGCACAAGTGCTAATCCTTAAAGTTAATTCCAACACTTTCAAATCCCTCCGGTTTCTCGGGCTATTTCTTCGTGTGCACTATTCTGCTCCATGGTATGGGCAGAGCATTGGATCATAGATGCCAGAGTAAGCTTACCGGTCAAGAGAATTCTACTCGTATGATACAGCATATATTTTACCGGCACTTTTGACACTCAAATCCTCCCCATAATTTATTACGATATCCTTACCCACTCCCGCAAGAAGCGGAAGTAAAATTTAATGATTCGTATTTTTTTCTAAATACGGCAATATCGCGACGAGTAATTTAACCACCGGTCGAACAGCACAGCATAGCACAGCACACATCCCGTAGGATACCGAGTCCAACCAACGCCTAGACTGAACCATTATATCATCCCCCCCCCCCCTCAAGAGGATACATACATAAAGTACGGGGGACGAATGCTTTTGTCCGATGCCTTCCCCGCACCGAAAATAGACATTTCTGAGCAGACAATTCTCAACGCTGCATATATGATACCTCAATTTTTTCATAATCCAGGAAATGGCCATCTATTCCCACCTCAACATGTACAAGCAGAAGGGATAAAAACTGTCTTCATTATTCATGATTGCATAAACCGGTGTGAAAGTGACCCTAATTTTTGGTTGGGGCCCCATACAAAAAGGTACCGTACATGGCAACTGATACCAGATACTTGAACGACCCTTTCCCCATCACTCTATAACACTCAAGGGTCCTGTGCCATTCTTAATGTTATCTACAAGTTTTTTTAGTGGATGGAAGATTTCCACCGATTCTCATAAACATCGGGCAAGGAGAGAGGGCGGTGAAATTGTGTACTTTCGGTGCAAAAAGGGCATCGGACGAAAATATTTGTCCCGGTACTGTACATATCGCCACGCGGAAGGGGAATAATCGCCATTACTTCAATATTGCCGAGGCATATTCACGAACATGACTTGACTCGGACATGACTCGACTTGGAGGCTAGCCTCGTAGCGGTAGGAATTATCATACATACCTCGCGGATTCGTGCGGGATCCGGCCAAAAGCCGGCGCCCTCGAGGCACTCGTCCGCATGGTACCGGTATGATGTTGCGCAGCTATACCAAAGTCCAGTCCGGTAGCTTACCGCGCAGCCCCTCTCGCATAACCCTGGGCACACGAGAGTACTAGCACAGTACTGCTTCAAACTGGGCGGAAGAGAGTTGTGCTCGACTACCGTTATGACGGTAAATAATATTATATACCAATACCACAACCCCCCACTTCCACCTTCAGTCAGTCGGTCGATGGGTACGGTGCTCTCTTCGCGCACCTACCATATCCAAGCTTTGCGAAGTACCGACCAGCGCTAGAAGCGACCTCCTGCCCCGGCCATGGCTCCCCTCGAGGAATAATAAACTAGCGGTAGACCCGCCATCACCGCTACGCCTTGCCACACGCACCCCGCGCGTGCGCGGACCAGACCACGCGCCGCTTGTGGCCTAGCAGCGCGGACGATTATAAGGGCGAATGTGTACTGTGCATCTTGTGACCTTATCGCCGCGCCGCATGATGTGCAGTACAGTAGCGGCCGATGGACATGCCAGTGCCTCCTCGTGCCCGGAGAACCCGGGCCATCGCGACGGTCTATAGTGCGTGTGTTCTTATCGATAGGGCACGGTGGCAGTCTGGTCAGTGGCTGGGGCTAACTTACAGGCTGGATCGGAGCACGATATATCACTCGGTAAATGGTGGATTCTCTTTCGTTGGAGAACTGCCATTTATTCAGCATCGGCTTCCCGCCAATTATTTTGGGATCCGGGCACGGGGGTGAATGCTCCGGGCGGTGTTCGATGTCATCAGAGTGGGATATATACTGAGCTGTGTTTCTGTTGGTTGGGTGGTCAAGTCGATCGATCCATCTTCAGCTGTCATTTCAACTATATTTCTGGCACTTTGTGAAAGCCAGAGCACTGGCACCGTGTTGAGGGGCGACATCACAGCGGGAGCCCATAGCCATTGAGCATTGATTGGTCGACCACATTCAAAAGCTATATTCGTACAGGGGATGGCTATCGTAATCGAAGGAGCAAACAAACCAACAACCAACCAAACATAGCAAAGAGAAAAAGAAAGTTGGGGAAATGGAAGATCTGGAGAGGTTATGATACCACACAAAGCTATCAGTACGGCGAACGGCAACTCCTCCGTCTGTTTCGCCTTTCATATTTTTTCCCTTCTTCGTTCCTAAAACTTCCCATTCCTCAGCTGTACCTCCCTCTGTCCGCTTCATTTCGTTTCCATTTCCATTCCCTTGATGACTGATAGAAAGTGCCCGCCCCACCGCCCCGAACTTTCGCCGTAAAGCAGAAACTAGCCAGGAAAAATACACCCACTATACCGGTATAAGAGAAAGAAATAAAAACCCCAAGAAAGGAAAAAACCCCTACGGAAAAGATGTGAACCCTAAGGATACAATCGAAGGTGAAAAAAATGAAGAAGCATTATCAGGAAAGACTATTTGCTAATTTTTTTTCAGGAGTAAAAAAAAAGATCATTGGCCCAAATGCCCCCCCCTTTGCCCCCAGTTCCCCAACTCCTTTTTCTTTTTGTTGACCCTTTCCCTGGTGGTGATGATAAAGTGTCAATCAAAGGAAACAAAAAAACAGCAACCCATTTTTTTCTTTTTAAGCACTAAGCAAAGAACCGGAAAACCCAAACACACCCGGCGTAAATTTGCCAACTCAAGAAAACCTATAAAGTGACTTGAACAAAAAAAAACAGAAAATACCATCCGTACGGAACAAGGAAAGGAAATTCGAAGGGGAAGAAAAAGGTAAATTGCTGGAAGAAAAAAATCAACAAGAATGATGGCAAATTGTTATGCCATTGAATCAAAGTAAACCGAGGGGAGAGAAAGATATGGCCTTGCAATAACCATGATGACGCGTCGAAACAGAGCAAGGAAAAAAAATGTTAAGCAAAAGATTCACCCAACATCCATCTTCAATATCTCACATTCCCCAAACGTAACACCGCGCGCATCGCTTAATGTCCGTAAGCTCCCCAACCGCCTCCTGCATGCCTACCGCTCGTCTGTCCATATTGAGGATAGCCACCGCTATACACGGAATATTGGTTAGTACCACTTTGGCCTTGACCGTACTGACTCTGGGCCTGATGCCCGTGAAGCCCGTGATTCAAGTGAGAACCGTACATGTTGGCAGGGGTTTGTCCACCATGTTGAGGACCCAGGTTGCTTGTAGCAGATCCAGGTCTTCCAGGCTGCCCGGGAATCGAAGGTGTTCCGGAGGGTCCGGTTGGTGGTTTATTTTCACCGAATTTCAGTGACTCGTCAGTCTGGCCCTGTTGACTAGATTGCTGTTGACCAACGCCTGCCCCTAATTGCTGCTGCTCTTGAGGAAGCCCACGGCCGCCCAAGAAGTTTTGAATACCGCTTCCGTAGCCACCAGTAGAAGTATGCTGGGGCAACCCCTGCTGTTGTTGCTGTTGAGCAGCAGTAGCATTCATTCGGCTATAATTGTCAAGACCAGCAACGCCGTCACGACCCTGTGTAGAGGGTGTCCCAAATCCACCGAGGCCAGGCGCCGAAGTATGATCTGAATACTGAGGGGAGATGTAGGTAGGGGGGTAACCATACATGCCCTGGTGATTCCTGGGTTGGTTATAGTAGTTCTAATTCTCACGTTAGTTGCCACAACTATACTAAAAGTAAAGGCCTGGAGTCGTACCTGGGGCACAAATTGGCTGTAGTAAGGGTGTTGGTACCCGTACTGGAATGCTTGTGTGGGATGTTGCCCAACGGGCTGATGGGGCTGTGAGGTCTGTTGAACGGTAGGGATGGCTGGGCTCGGGGTAGCATGGCCACTGCCTTGTTCCCCTGTTTGTCCTGGGTATCGCGAGGTCTGCTGCTGTACCTGGCTAGCTGCACCAGCCGAAGTGGGAACTTGACCAAGACCTTCTCCTGTAGCACCACCTAATCCACTCGAGGCGCGCTGTTGGCTAGTGCCAGCATCTTGCTGAGATTGAGCCTGTTGCATGTAATTGGAGGCATAGGGAGCCCCAAACCCGGGAGGTTGTGACCGGTCATTGTAATAGTTGTACTGTGGCTGCTGGTCGGGAGCCGCTGAAACGCCAACACCAATATGAGAGGGTTGCTGTTGAGGCTGTAAGGGTGAGGGAGCATAGTTTCCGTATGCTTGGGGCTGGGCTTGAGGTTGAGTCTGGGCCTGGGGTTGGTGAGGAGGGATTGGTTGTTGTGGAGCCGAGTGTGCAAAAGTATCGAATGACTTGGTCTGAGTTTGAGTTTCGGGAATTGCGTATCGATTATAGTGACTGGGTAATTGGGAATTTAATTGGTGTTGCTGCTGGGTCATGCTTTGGGGAGCAACCGGCGGCTGCGAGCTTGGCTGTTGTGGTATAGCCTGGGGGTGAACAGGCAAGCCAGGTGCTTGCCTAGGGGTAGGGAGAGGTTCGGTGACAGAAGGTTGTGAAACTGGCAATTGCGAAGGACCAGTTGGCGGAAGCGATGTTACTGGTTGAGCAATGGGGGATGGCTGTGGAGGTTGCGACACTGTCTCGGCCTGCTCCACTTCCTCGTCATCATCGATATCACCGTTCAATCCCATACTCCCAAATTGAAGAGTAGCGTGCTCAACGGAACCGTGATTGCCAGGCATAACAACACCCTCTTGCTGATCAAGTACCCTCCGATTGTAGCCCGAGCCGCGGCCTGGTGTTCCTTTAGGCATCACTACCCCACTGTGTACAGGTCGACTTGAAGCAAGCTGAGGTGTTGTAACAGTGTGCTGTGGAGGTGGTGCAGATATGCTGGCGGTAACTGCAGGTGTAACAGCAGATGATGCAATTGTGCTAGCTTGTGTCGTAGTAGGTGGGGGTGGAGCGGTATCCTCAATCTTCTCGAGATTTACTTCTGTTAGAGGCTGGGTTGGCGATGGTCCAACTTCCGGGACTTCTGGAATAGCCTCTCCTTCTGCTTCCGGGACAGGCTCAGGCTCGACAGGCTCGGGGGTGGGTTCGACCGGTTCTGGTGTCGCTGGTGCAGGCTGTACCTCTGGCGATGCCTCCTTGGGGGGTGGTAAACTCTCTTCAACAGGCTCAGGTTCTTGGGGCTCTGGTACTGGATATTGAACGGGCTCAGGTTGAGCGGGGGGTTGCTTG
>QLOI01000586.1:0-26910 GCA_003313605.1 Tuber umbilicatum | reverse complement strand
GGTCCTGTAACTCTTGTTGCACGGGTATCATGACTACCTACCCTAACAGGCGAGGGAAGGGAGGAGAGGAAGGGCCTGTTTCATTTCGGATATAACTTCGTGTCTGATACTCGTATGATACATGTACCGGTACGGATACTCGTACGTGCTGCCAACTCTTGACTGTTACTCGAGTCAGAGTGTGTACGGTACTCGTACGGGTATTGTCCGTTGCATGTCGCGTTGCATTGACGATTTCGCGCATGGAATATTTTTTTTCGTTACAAATACCGTATGGGATTGGTCGTAATCCTTAGGATGTGTTGATTAAATTACCGCCTGCTTATTTCTTTCTTCGTTGCGGGGCACGGGGGGGGATGCTTTCGCACACACTAGCAAAAAGACATTAGAAAATCGGTGAGGTCACAAGGTAGTGTGTGCGAAAAATGTACCCCCTGGTACTTGTACTCGAGTACATTCGGGAGAAAGGAAGGAAAAATGAGGGAGAGAAAAATAAAATTTAATGTACGACAAAGACAAATATAATCCCATCGGATCAAACGAAATTGAATCAAGTAAAATTGCGGCAGCGCTAAGTTGGCATGATGAGAAGAAAAAAAAAAAAAACTATGATCTAACATAACTTGTTGAGGTGAAAGAGAAGAAATGGAATTAAAAAAAAGGAATTCTGGTGTGATTGGTTTGCCTGACAGCTTCCCCCAACAAAAAGGAAAGAAAAAAGAAAGGAAAAATGAGGAAAAGAAAAGCCCAAATAATGCTACACAAAATGGGCCGTAGGGGGATTTGACAAAATGTTTTGAGATGTGGAAATTGGATCGAGAAAAAACTTGTACAGGCTTCTTCCTGTTTTCCGCGGAAAGGGGAAAAAGGGGGGCCAAAAAACGTAGGCAACAGCAGCAGGCGGAATTAGGCGAGCGTTCTTGCGCGACTCGATGCCGAAGAGTGCGGACGGTGATCATCGTGATGAGGGGGGTGAGGCGGACGGTTTTGACAGTTTTGGCAGTGCTAAATGAAAAAAAAGTCACTTGGTCAATACTAATGATCTCTTGCCTCATTTTTTTCCCATCCCCTCTGGCTTTACTCGGGGTTGGGGGGTGGGGGATTTTTAATACATTCGGAGAAGCGTTCGGAGAAGCGTTCGGAGAAGCAGTAGTGGAGGAAGGAGGAAGCACCAAGTATGCATTCTGATGCAGCGACGGAAGGACCAGTTGTACGTGCTAGTATCATAGTTGAATCGCGTTAGTTTTTTCCCCCGCGGTGGTACTTTGGAGTGCGGAGAGTGTGCGGATTGCTCAATACTCGTACAATTGGGCTAGTAGCCTGCTTCTGTTTCCTCACTCCGCGATTCCTCGGATGGTGACTAGAGCGTCGGTGCTTCGACGCCGCTGCTTCCCGGTCCTCGAGAAATTCGGCTGAAAAGGCTTTCAGGTCGTTTATTTGGCTCTGTTTCTCTCGTCGAGGGTCAGTAGTTCGCTGCTGATTTTGATGGAAATGGGATGAGCGACGGGGAAAACTCACGGGTAGGAATGGTCTCGTGGCCGTCACCCAGTACACGTCCTCGCCGTCCTTAATTGAGAGGTAAGCCTAGGATCCGCAGAAGAAGGAGAAGAAACAGCTATGGTGAAGTTGAGAGGGAGTACCTGAGTCCGCTCCAGACTGGCGGATGCCTCAGGACCAAGAAACGGAGTGATGCATTCTTGAAGAACCTTCCATTCAATACCCTCAGCGGACATGGGATATGTCATTAAATCCTCCTCTCTGCGTGGTATAGGCGAAGGGGTAACGTAATCCATCGCAGCGAGTGATCCGAAGTTCGACTCTTTCCTCCTTTCCTCCCTGCTCTCCTAAATCGCGGCCGTCGACAGAAGAATGGGTTATCAAATTTAGATGGTATAGTGGTGAGCAAGAAAGAGAAAACAGTCCGAAAATAAGATAAAAAGAAACAAAGAAAATGCTGAAGTGCAAACCTGCGCTCTATTAAAAAAAAAAAAAAGATCTACCGTAATTACTACTTTCCGGCAGAAATGGCTAACCCCGCCCTTCGCTTTTTATATAGTTTAGTTCCCTCGTCCGCCTCACTTTTTCAGCCTTGTGTAACTAGGAAACTCTCTTGCCGGAAGCGTGTGTCTTGGTCAATGATGTGTGCTCTGTGAGGCGGAGACTTGATCGGCCCTCCCCTGTTCCTGCAGGTACTGTACAGTACATACCGGTAACTTGCTACTTGTACTTCTAAAGGTGAAGTTCTGTCCGCGCGCCTTTAGAATTTCTGCTCGGCCATGGCAAAATTTGATCGCAAGTCTTGAGCCAAACTAGGGGCAGATGGCGGAGACACACATTTGGGCAGATGGCGTTTTTTTGGGCTCCATTCCATAGGTTGAAGAGCAGAGATGGCGCTACCGCCAATATCCAAAACGCATACTGGTAGGGCTGGATGCGTGAGCATCATATTACCGGTATCATCACAGCATATTCGAGTACAAAAACTGCCCGTCACCCCCGCTGTTTGTTCATAGGGTTTGAATACCCGTAAGTTAGTCCTTCGGGTAAACACCGCTATCGTACCCCATAATATCACCCACATTTCCGTGCTCGAGTACAATCACTCAAAGAGGCTACTTGGCCATGTCATCACTCTGGTCTATGATTCAACTACCCTATGCACCAAGCGCGCAGCTATTATGGTCCATGGTTATTGGTGAGTTTCACCAAAAGACCCGTATTGGCTGAATGGCCAACCATTTACAGTGCATTGTCAATATAGCACTTACCCGTAAGATACTCGAGTAACGGCGGACGCCTTTCAGTCAGCGGTCGGCGGAAAATTGTGCACAGGAGCTGGTAAAGTTTTTTCTCCGGTTGGCTTGTCGAGGGCCAACCGCTCCACAAGATTTACACTCCTAGCAAGAGTGTTGTACTGTGCCCGTGCGGTGCGGTAGAGCCTTGATCTGTGTACTGTACTCGTACGTACATACTGCAGAAATAGAGTGTTCCGACAGGCATAACTTTGAACGAGCAACACCGGTAGCTAACCGCTTCGCAATTCCTACCGGTAGTTTGCGAGACCGGACTACGGTAGGGCGGTGAAGGATCGCAAGGATATTTCCAACTGGGGAGCTTGTTCTGGAATCCTTTGTTTCTGCTGTACCTCGTACCGAATTTGAGCGCTCGAATGTCGATCGCCGACGATCTTAACCAAACGGACGTTGATTGCCTTCTGGCCAGCAACGCGCTCGCTCAACAACGGTATCCGAAGTGCTGATCGCTACGCTTGAATCGCCCTGTCCGAAGGAATGATGTCTCTACCGGGGTGATCGTTGAATCTATACTCGAGTACAGAATCATAAGTTGTTTCGGCAGGGTGCCCGAATTATGATAGAAAGAGACCTTCTTTGATCGGCGACCCAACTGCCTTTGGAAGCAGAATTCTGGCATTCGCTGCTTGGGCGGCAAAACTTGATGCTGCTTGTACGGTGTCGTACTTGCATTGCGCACATTTAATCATAACCCGCTCTCTGAGCTACTGGTAGGGTCTCGTTCAGGATCTCGTTCATACGGCCGATGAGGATGTCCTTGATTCAACTTCTTCACGGCTTCCAGTGAGCCAAACGCCGGTATCATGCATGGGCCCCTCATTCAGGCGTAAAACGCAGGCGCGGATAAAGTATGCCCCCAGAGGTATGTGACATCATCAAAAGTGGTAGATTGAGGCGAGCTCACTCTGTAATATTTTGCTAACTTTATCACATTTCTGGCCTCGCGAGGGGGGGACCTGGGTGTAGTAAGAGCTGCTCACTTCCTAAATGCTCCAGGCTCGATTGCTCGGGGTCGATCTGGCGAGGCTTCGGGTCCTGAAATCCCGCAGGTAAGCATCGGGAATTACTTGGGGGGAAATAAAAAGAGCCAAAGGTCATTTCCCGATTCCAGACAATTCCCAACTTAGCGGATTTTGCGTCCAGCTTGCACGGACGAGAGGTTTCACCCTCCAAACTGCCGGTAGGTCTACCAGTGTTTAAAGGAACACATTATTTTCCCGGGGGCATTTAGTCTCCCCCATCTGTTGTGTATCCAAACGTGCGCGCGATAGTAGATGGCAAGCTGTAACGGGTGCTTAAATTTCAAACGTTTGACCACCATCAATGTGCTGCAATGAACTACCATGTAGGGTAGGTATCCAACGACATCTCAGCGTCGGATACATGCTCCATGTCTGACCCCGGAAGTCAAAACTGGGATTTTTTAACACCTAGCGTCTGCAAATAACGTAGAGTACCAGCGGTGTCAGAGGGGTAGGGGGCCGCAACTGCCCACACAATCCACCAATGGGATCCTTGACACTCAACGCTACAGTATTCGAATCCGAGAGCTATAATACACTCGTTCTATTCAGTGTGCACAGGAGCGAACCGCTCCTCGTGCGGCAGTTATTACTGGACCAGCTGACCAGTAACAGCCGACACGATATGCGCTGGTTCCCTGTCGTGGAGGATCACCTTGCTGCCTTGCGTTAATATCAAGCCCTAACAACTGCTCACAGAGAGCAGGTACCACTAAGGTCCAATTTTCAGCGCTTTCCCCGTCTCTCGGATACTATATACCCCAAGCCTGATCCCTAACCCCACTCAAGTTGAGGAGGGTTTACACCTCTACAGCCTCAAGGGAACTTGCTGGGCCCTCAAGAGTTCTTCGCACAAAATCCCCCCCCTCCGCAGAACGGCCTTACTCCTCGTATAGGTTCTCACGACACGTCACTCGGTGTTTGCCCTGCGGGGGGCTGCCCGCACAGCCTGGGACGGACCATTCGGATCTCGAGTCGAAACGGGAGGAAGTGGAGCATGATATTGGACCAGAAACCCTAATCTCTGAGAATTACCGTTATACGCATATCCTCAAGCCTCGATAAGCCCATCCCGAGCCCCCTAACTACTCAATTCGAGGCCCGTGCGAAAGCTACCAGCATTGTTCAACCACATTCTCAACAGAAGGTCGAGACCCTTGAAGTTAAGCCAAGCCACTCAACTCCGGCCAGGCTCCGTCGAGAAGCTATAGTATCGCCATAGAGCCCGATAACGAAGCGTGCCAGCCGGCCATGTGCAGCATTGCGGTTTCCGAAAGCCCTGAAAACCCCCCCTAGAACACATACCTCGTTGTAACCCGATCCGGCAAAGATCTCTGAGATGTTCTCCGATCCTCTCGATGCATAGTCTAGTCCGTTCGTTGGTTTTCAAGTCGGGAACTGTCCAGGACACGATGGGATCTCCTTCTCCCCCACCCCTCCCCTCAGCTCAAACCGTTGAGAACTTTTTAGAAACCGCGATACCTGCTGCGTACCCACCTAGGCCCTTGCACTACCAGTGCAGCATACCGATAATTGGCCGTCCTCGTTCGCCCCTTACAGATATCAGGACAGTAAGGCAAGAAAGGGCTGGCGCGCCAATTGCGCCGAATCAAATCCCCGTTCAAAGGTGGGGGCCGTAAGATGGATAGTCGCTTTCTCAAAGTTTCCTTCTACGATCTTGCGGCCTAGGATCTGCCTGCGTCACTGGCGAGTGCGGCACAATATTCGCTATCGTTGGGTGCGTCTGCGTGCACGGTGGAAATCTTGCACCCGGCTGACGCCTGGGGGTATATCGGGTTGATGCGCTCCAGAGTAATTCGCGATGGGGGAATCGAAAAGTTTGTTTATATTTTTAATACCAGCCGCTCAAGGTTATCGTGCTCTCGTCGAAACTTTGTGAGCCAGGAAACATAGCGTCTATAGATTCGGTGAGGGCCAAGTGTGAAATGGTGAACCACCGAAAGCGAAATCCATCCCCGGTAGATGTCTAGAAGAACGTAACACAGAATCAAGCCACAGGTGTAAATGAGGATGCGCCCTGACAAGTGCACAAACAACGTCCCGCAAAGTGCTCGTAAGCGGCGGACGTCCGGAATTGGTCCTCTCCACGACCAAATCTGACAAGATTTTTGGAGAAAAACGCTCCGTGGAATTAGTCAAAATTGGCTTCTCTTTAATTCTATGAACTCCATTTCTTTGATAAAGTTGAGTATTGGTAGAGAGCGACAAGAGGAGAGAACTGGAAAAAAATGCAAGGGGCTGCTTTCAGCATATATTACTAAGCGAAGGAATAAAAATGAACAAGAGCCCACCACAATGCTCCCAAAAGACTATTAATTGACACCAGTACGAGTGATACAACATGATCTATGATTTCTCCCACCCAGTCTGGAAAAAAGAATCGAAAAACTCTGCATCCACCTCTGCGCTGTCCACATGCTTTTCCCTACCAGTAGTGGCCTCTCCTCTAAGAATCTCCACCTCGATGGCTTGTCTATCGATACTCTCATAGAACACAAACTTCTCTAACGCCGGTAAATCCGAAAAGACCTTTGCCAAATCGTCAATTACATCCTTACGAACCGCATGCGACTCCCTGAAATTCGGCAGGAATGGTGCTTTAATTGCAAGTCGCTTCAGGTGGGGATGGCCATCGAAGGAACGAGCCCAATCTACCTTGAGTTCGGCGTCAGCATCCTTGAAGGGAAAGTCTTTAGATGAGCGGGGTGAAATACAGCGCTGAGATCACTGTATCTCCCAATTTGGCTGATGCCGAAGACTTCCACGCTGGGCAAATATTCCTTGAATGCCCGGCCAAAATGCTCTAATGCAGTTCTCGCTATTTCCAGATTGCTATCTGTGAAAGTCCGCCCGATGATGTGAGAGGGCATGGGAAGGGCAAGATTCTTAATACCCGGTCCGCCACGCTGGAGGTGCTTTACCAATTCAAGAAGCTCATCCGGTGAGATCCCACCAACCACAATATCACGCTGCAACTTGAAGGTATCCAGCCCTTCAAACTGGTCCAGAAAGGAATAATAGTCAGTTGGGATCTCATCAATACATGAGATCAACTGGCGGATGCTGGAACGAGATTCGGAAGATATAGAGAGCACAGTGTCCGTCCCAGCAGGGAGGTTACGAAGCGCTAGACGGGATATGCTAGGATGTCTATCCATAAAAGATGACAAACCTGCAACTGTCAAGTCTAGATACCGGTTGAAGACAAGCCCAATTTCCAAAGTATCCAATGATGGAAGAGATGCATCGGTAAGAATGGTGTGAAGTGCTTTGGTGCCGCTTATTCGAAGAATTCGAAGGGATAGGGAACTAGAAAGGAAACTATTGAAATGGGAGTGCATGATTTCGTCGGCAGAACTATATTCTAGCCCCGGAATCCGAAACAACTCCGAGAGGAATTGCACCTGTAGCTCTTTGATATTTGAAGACAGACTTCCATCAAATGGGAGATAGCGAACAAATGACGAGGCTATATGAAGGACCTCGATCTGTGGGAGAAGACCTTTCAATAAGATCTCTGCAAACTCGACATCCGGATTGAATAGACGCAACTGGGTAACTCTAGAAAAATCGTTGCGGTCGATTATCTCTTGTAACTGAGCTCTCATAGTCGTGAGGGACACCTCCCGGAGCTGCCATTGGAGAGAGTGGGCATGGGCGTTTGAGATATAGAGCTGGTGTCCGATTGAACACACAAAAGAGCAGATAAATGGATTACTACCACACAAGGGATTAGCATGTGGGCAATATTGCCTGACAAAGACATGCCAGGAAGTTCATATCTTACCCATGGAGCGTAGAAACCACACTACTCATTTGCGGTAAGCTCGCGCGTTTCTGGACCCCATGTGTTGATATTGTTCGCGTATCGTTGTGGTCGAGAGAGTCCTCAATCTCGATATCGCGGTATAAAAGCGGCGTCGCAGACCTATGACAAGCCCGACTAACGAGAGCCGCAGCAGCTAGGTCCTTTTTCTCGACAAGATTTGCCATTATCTGGTCTACAATCTCAACTGGGAGCCTCATGTTGGGTACGGTACCGCCAAGGACCTGGTTTTCGCTTTTGGTATTCAAAGAGAAAAAACTAGACAAGGAGCAGATCCGACCGCTTTGAAGAACTATAGGGTAAGTAGGATGTGCAAGGTTTATTATATACGGCAGCAGTTTAGTAACGAGGCAGCCTCAGCCTTAGCTATGCCTCACCGGGCCTAGGCTTGTTGCCAGGTGTGTAGGCAAAATGCAATGGATGCTGAAGCTTTCTCTGACGAAGAAGAAAAAAACAGCCTCTACGCCAGAACCCGCCGATGCTAGGTGTTGTTTGCTGGTGTTTGCTAGGATTTCTCCCGGAGGTGCTGGACGCCCGTGCTCTCCTATAGCGATTAAAAGGTAAGTCCGCGCCATGATACCTGCCCAGGTAAAGAGGGCGGGGTGGACTGGACAGCCGGAGTAGGGGGTGATAGTGGTACAGTACAAGTAGTTAGGCTTCGGTCTTGGCCGGTGATATCTCCAATTAGAGTCAAATTCTCCATGCACTACCAATAGAATCAGAGTCAATGGGCATGAAAAATGAGATGAATAGATGGGGTATACGTATATTTCGCCCCCATTCCGCTCCGATACCCTACGATTCCTACCACCACCACCACCACCATCATCATCATCACCATAATCTTTCTTGTCGCAATCGTCAGCGGGGTTGGCATTATTCTCACGGTGGAAACAACGATACTCACCAGTTAGCTCATCGAATCTAGATATAATATACCACAACTGAACCTGAAACCTCTCCACGTAACCTCTCCTTCTGTGCCTGTAGCTGACGGTATCGACGTGCAAACCATGTACTCGCACTCGATTGGGTTACACTTATCTATTGCACTGGCAGCTACTACAAAGGCGCCCAATAATTTTTTCTCTCTAAGCGTTTTCTTTTTTTGCTCGGTTTTTTTTTTCTCTGCTACCGATTCCCCCTCTGGCCAAGCCTCGCTTAAAGGGATTTTGTGAGCGCCACAGTCCGTCGGTGAATCAATCCTCGTCGCTGGCCCCCCGCGTCACAAAACCACCACGAGAACTATGCTCACCGCCTCACTCCATCATTGCTACTCACTCGCATCGACTGTAGAGCCCTTTCGTATGCAGCCATGCGCCCACGCGAGTACCCTTCTCTCCCATGTGCAGTGCAGGATCACCAAACCTGCATCGACGTGTTCGGTGGGTGCCACTGTCGGTGAAGAAATCACCTGACTCTGAGGGAAATATACCTCCCCGCCGGAATTCCCGCAAATGATTGGTCCTGATGTCTGAATACGTGTTTATATAAAAACCCATACTCATACATTTTCAACATATTCGATAGAACACCCTAATAAAGCACTTGCATAGCTTTGTTTCTCCCCCTCTCTCCGCCAAACCCCCTGAGCGAGTAATTGCACCCACAACGAGCCGCTTCGAAGGATGCTCTAAATCGACCTTTTTACACTTACAACTTTCCCCACCCGCGCGGCGACTACCGGTCTCGTGTGTATCAAAGTGCACCGCCGATCGCGCATACTCGCTAAAAAGAAAACATCTTTCTCGGCACCATGAATTCATCCTGGTTCCAATGAAATGGATTACCGCGGTTTTGTATCATAATGTTGGTTGGACAACCCGCCGCAATACTTCAGCTTTCGAGGTCCCCTCCCAAGCAGTTGGAAGCCTTGTCCGATAGCGGTCCCCGGATTTGGTTGGATCCCTCCCAATTCCTCCCCAAAGCTTATTTGACATCTCATTTAGGACATGGCCACCACAGCCGGCCGGCCGGCAGTTGGCCCGTATCAGATTGATCTCGCTCCGACAATTTGTACTTTTGATGCCAACTTGACACATTAATACCCGTCGAAATACCGTTGTTGAGGCCCTAGCCCGGAACAGACGTACGGCACTGAATGGAACAGTCTGAGTCTGAATAAAATCATGCGGGGAAATCGACAGCCTTTGATGCTCTCCTTCTGTCCAACGCCACCAACGGAGTGATTTTCTAAACCGGTATGACCATGCGAGCGCCCGACGGGCAACCACAGTATAGCGTTGCGAGTTTCTAAAACTGCCTCCGTCATGGCGCAAAGGCCTTGATAAATAATAATTGCGTGAAATTTTGTAAAGCGGTCATAGCAGAAGGGAGACCACTAGTTTTTAGTGTTCTAGGGTGTTAACGACACCACTGGGGGTCCTCTATATACCAATACCACGTAGGTGTGAATTACCTTAGACAGCCCTCCAGCGTTGGGATTGCGCTGGGGCCATCTTGGTGTTCGATGTGTGTATGAGGAAATGGGACCCTACCGGAAAGTATTTTGGTCATCCGTCATGCTATTCCCGCATAAAATGTAGCATTTGGGACATGGTTGATTTAGGTGAGCCAGTCCTGTTTAGAAGGAGGTTGGGTAAACGACAGTATCAGTTTCCGAGGTGACGCGATAAACCCCCGGCTGTTAACTCTACCAAGTTCACCTATGTAATCTACACGATACTCGTGTGCCCAAGCATCGCTATAGTAGAAAGCATAAACCACTGTGCTTCCAGGAGGTGGTGTAGTCCACCGACAAAACTTGTGAACGGATATTCTAGGAGCTCCACATACACCCGTTTCTCAGAGATACCGGAAATCAGGGATTCCACAAGCCATGCAGGGAAGTGCACTAGGTTTATGAAATGACTGAGAGACTTCGGAACTCCCTGAGGAAGAGTCCTTGTGGCCTGATCTCTTGGCCAACCTCTTCAATACGCGAAATGGAAAAATAATCATAGTTGCTCACTCGACACCCTATGAAAAAGCAAAGAAATGAACTAACTTACTCTAGACCAGCACAGACAAACCAGAGATCCACCGCCAGGATGAGGTCCTGGCCACGCTGGATGACGCTAACTGGGAATGTAAACCCCATATTGTAGGTGACACAAGGTACCGAGCTATCGATCTAGCGAACGGTGCATCCCAAGCCAGACTAAAAAGCTTGTTCTTAATGAAACCTATCTATCTCGGTCGCACTGCTCGCCAAGTTTGCAGAGCTAGATATTCCCATCACATGATACGTTAAGACCTGGCCGCCGTAAGTGCCGGTGGATCCCCAAGTTAGGATAGGGGTTTTGACTGGACGGCGGTCACGGCAATGTCGCAATAGACGCAAGCGAACAAACAGCGCATTGTTCTTTAGATTCCTAGATTAGGATTCTCTAGACGAGACTCGAGTTCTTCATCAGATTCTGAAGTTTTCAGGCCAAGCCAGGGGATGAATACACACCCTCTTCCGGCACAAATATCCTTCTCGGTTTGGCGATGAAACAATCTACCGGGGGAAGATGGAAATGCGGTTGTTGACATGAGAGGAGAGATCAAAAGCTCGGAAGGAGCGGTATAAACAGACGCGTGCGACACCTCATCCTAACCGCATCAAGCGGGAAACCATTCGACCTGTGATGTAAAGAGCTATCCCCCACTCTCGTGGACCAAATGTTTGATCCCGTGCGTGCCCCGCCCTCCCTCCCACGCCCAGCTTCCCCTATTTCCATCCCTATCCCTCCTCCAGTTATACCCTTCGTATCGACAACAAAACACAATTAACATGCACCGAATGTGAACGGTGGGGTGAGTAAGCAAAACACCGCTCGGAAGGCATCCAGATCCCCGAATTTTCCCCACGAGAGAGGCTCTTCCCCGTAGCGCACTACCTAAGCCCACAGGTAGTGCGCATGAAGCACTCGAATACCCGAACGCAGCGATTAAAATTTTGCACGGCGAATCATCTATGCAGATCTAAGCGCCGTTTTCGAAATTCAGACTCACATGTACGGGTGCTTTATACTCCAGTATTAGAAACCCGTACATGGAACTCTGCGCAGCTTATTGTAAGTGAGCACCCTCTAGCTGTATCACAACATCCACCAAATGGAAGATACCCAAAAGCTACAATAATCTCTAAGGGTTAGGTTTCAATTACCAGGGCCTAACACCGATACAAGGCAAAATCCCGCTTGCAGCGCAAACTTCCAACAGCCATCCGTTTTCGGTGCCCCCGAGCTGTCTGCGCTTTAGGCCCCGTAGCCGGCCAAAATCGGTGATTGGATCGCGCCCAAATTGCCCTGACCCTACCAGTACCTAAGTCTCGAATCCACAGGAGTCTAAGAAGATCCACATGGAAAGCTATGCTAGCCGAGACCGTTACCGATACGGTCTGTCACTTTAGATAGGCCCCATAGGATCTAATAAAACAAAAGTGTGGGTGCGCGTCAGTCTGGCTTCATCACTTAGCACTCGGTTGGAGGTTCGCCGATCTTATTGAACAAGCAGCAACTCCGCACTTTGACAATTCATCACCCGAGTTGCCCTCGGATTCCTCATGGTTCCTGCCCCAGTTATCATTTCTCTGCGATTTTCCTTTGGTTCCTTCACCCGACCCCGTATACTGCCCGCAACGTCTATTCCCCTCCTTCCCAGAGTTATATCCTCCTAGAGGAAATAACTCGATAATATCCAAGCGCAAGGGCAAGTTGTAGGACAGCTAGTATCCTTGAGGAGAAATATGGGATGACAAAGCAATTGTACCCCTGATACGACATTACCTCCCCGCGCAAATAGAAGAAGGTTACCCTGGCTAGGTACGAGCGCAAACCGTAATGATATGCAGGCATACACTTCAGGAAATTACTTCCAAGTATGAAAACGAGATACAAGAGCCTATTACCCACTTTTAAACTCCACTGGTGATATCATACAATTAAGATTCATTCCCAATCACCCGCTCAATGAATACCCCATGCGCCGAACTAGAAACGCAATCAAAACAAATTTCAGTCAAGTTATCAATCATACTCACCGAGGGTCTGTGAATCAGCTCAGTTGGGAACTTCAAGCCCCGCGATACAGCCAGTTAAAAAGCACCAGCGTGTTTGCACCATGAACTTGACAACCTCCTAGGGCCATGTCCCAATTCCTCTCATCGTCACACCGTGAGTTGGATTTATAGACACGTCGTTGCTCATCGTGGGAATGGTTACAGAGATACCCTAAAAGGTGCAAGCCCAAATCACCATCGCATATTACACCAGGATTCAGCGTTTGAAAAAACAAGTCGTAAAAGTGCTCGTCTCTTTCGAGATGTGTTCACCAAGTTCGATTGTCGTGGTAGCAAACAGATCACAGCGGGAGCCTCCAAACCCGGTGTGAGCGTTGCTACGGTACAGTAACGCATTGCGGGGACTCTGAATCCTGTGAGTGAAACGAAGCGCCTATCATCCCAGTTGCCGTGAGCAGTGTAGAATCCGGCCGGGCACGAGTGACGTCCGGATATCCAGCCAGCAAACGGTGGAGTGAGTGTGCACCCCACACCCTTTATTGAGGCAAAGCTACAAAAGCCAGCCACCGTGGGAAGCAGATATATACACACAGTGTGGCTTTCCGCACTCTTAGGCCATTTGATCCTGCAGCACCACCTACCCTGCCACACGACAGCACACTTTTACCCCTCCCCAGCCCCAGAGCCAGACACGTCCTGAACACGAAACGGATATATACCGGAAGCCCCCACCAGATATTTGTCCTCGGTCCTTCGTCGATAACGTCGAGTGCCGAACGAGCGTAGAACGGAGATGTACGATACAACACCCGCTCACACGGGAGAAACAACCATCGAACGCTCGACCACCGAAACACCGCCGGGAAATAAAATTTCAACAAAAAGAGAAAGGTACAAGAAGCTACCGTAAGGAAGTATCCACAATTAACACACCCGACGCGGTGAAATACGCACTGGAGCACTAAGAAATCCCCCAAACGATATATCAAGAGCAGAGCAAAGGTCACCCACCCGCCTCAGACTCCCCCGGCACGAAAAGCAAGTCAGCCAGTCAGTCAGCTCCGGGCAACACCTCCGAGCACTGATCGGATGGTGGTAGCGGATACTCTTTTCTTTTCTTTTCTTTTCTTTTCTCAGGACAAGGCAGTATCGCCCGCACGCCCAATCAACTCGCGAGTACGGTATACATAGCAAGGAGGAGGAAGAAGAAAAGACCTTTTACCCGAAAAGGGTAGAACTAAACTATCGGGACTGGAATTGAATACAGTAGAGTGAAATAATCGCGCTCAGGGGGTGAAGACGAAAGATGAATTGTGACGGGTCTAACCTCGACGGTGATACGGTGGAGGTCATACATAAGCTTCCGCGGAATCTAGAGACAAGCGTCAAGGGATTATCTATCCGTGGCTACGAGCGTGGTACTTAGTACGTGCTCGGGATAATGATGGCTGATCGGCCGGCTTGAATTAGCGGGGGTAGGATGGTCCAGTCTAGTTGCCGTTCTTTCTCTCCCCAGTATAAAAAGAAATGTAAGAACTTGATTTTTGCTAAAAACTAGAATCCCTCGGACAGAGAGAGCATGAAAGAGTGGGATATCCCGATAGCGGCTGCGCTTTTGACCATCGTAATGAAAGTGAAGATCCGGTAAGGTGCCTGTAAGTTGAGCTATGACCAAAAAGTAGACTGTTAAAATGTTTCATTCGCAACAGAAATGCCATAAAAGTCGGGGAAACGCCATTTCTCTGGCGTGACGAACAGGGCCTAAATTACACAGCGCCGGTCAAGCCAGCTAGTATGATATTATGCGAACCGGTAGCTATGATACCAACCCTTCCGCCACCTCATCGCCCAATTGCCAACCAACGAACCCTAAACCCCCCCAAATCCCCCGAACGCAACTATATCCTACACAGCACCCACTTAGGGCACCCTAATCTACACGTCTGACCACCACAAACCGTGGCTCTGGCCAAACAGCTCCTTACAAGCCAAAAAGTAAGAAACTATCTAGCTGGGAGCATGGTTTATAGTAACAAGCCTTATAAATTACGGTGCGCCAAACACCCTTCCCTGCCTAACGCACCGCACAAACCTAGAAAGCAAAAGCAAGCACGAGTGAGAACTCATGAATGATATAAATAAAGACAAAACCGGATCGTAATCATTATGGGGATGGTGGGTATCATGACCTACAGAAAAAGAAAGGGGATAATAATTGGGGAAGGGATGGGGTAAAGGGAGTTACTCCGAATACAGGTTGAACCATTCCCCCGCGGGGGAAGGAAGAAAAGAAACACTGTAGGTAAAAAGGTTGAAAAAAATGAATACGAAATAGGAACGGAAATTGGATGGAAATTGAAAACCGAAAATTAAGAGTGGTCACACACGAACGCGAGAAAGCGGTCGAAGCACGAAAGAAAAGGAAAACAGAATACAGAATACAGGTAATAGGAGGAAGGGGAAGAAGTGCACCGATCGCCCCAGGTGTATATGAAACGACCAGATCATTCAAAAAGCAAAACATAGAAAGACAAAAAAAGGCGGAGCAAAGCACAGCCGCAGTGTAATACTTATCACTTACAACCCACTAGCCCTCCTCGAAAGCCTCGGCACAGGCGGTACACTCCCGGCATCAGGAACCGGGGGCGGTGGAGAAGGATGAGCGCCCTTAACGCCACCCACTCGACGACCGGCTGCCGCCGCCGCCAAAGCACCATTACCCCGCCCACCACCCGAGTTCCCCAATATGGGCGTAGAGGCCCTTTTCGGCAGCGCGCGCAATCCTGACCCAAGTGAATACGGCCGACGCGCATTCCTGGGGGTAGAAGTGTGATTGGCTTCGCCGAGGCTCTCGATAATCGTCATCCCGGCCATGGCGGTGGCATTGAAGCTGCCGCCGAAACTAGTGTTCGTGACGGGTGACAATGGGACCGTAGAAAATCCCTCATCCACCTCGTTATCGTCCACTTCCGTTTCCTCGCCTTCAGCGATGTCAGACCGGTTTGCTGCCGAGTCGTTGCTACGTCGGGGGTTTTGTCGTTGGGGTGTCTCGGGTTCGGTGGCGCCGACGGCCCTGACAGTGGAGCTTGAGATGCGTGCCGGGATTTCCGGAACGGGTGGAACATTGGCTCCCCGGGTGGCATCATCGAGTTCTTGTTTAGCCCTTTCCAATTGTTCTTCTAGGTTGCTAACTTTGTTCCTTAGTCGTTCTTGCTTTTTGAGTTCGCGCTTTGTTAGACCGCGTTCACCCTTCGCTGCGTTGTCATCCTTCTTATCGTCTTTTCCAATGATGGCCTTGACGAAGACTTTGCTCTTCTTCTTGACTAACGTCCCCACTCCGTTCAATTTGTTGGCGGCGCCCTCTGCAAGAGGAGGAGAGAGCATTCTTGAGGACGTACGAGAATGACGGGCATTCCGTCCGCTGATGCTAGAACTTCGGCGATCAGAAGCTTTGGGAAAAGTCGACGATGCGCGTGAATGATCCGACAGCGATGACCTCATGGAGTGATCCCCCCGAACTCTAGATTCGCTCCGCTCACTGCCACTGTTGCGCTGTTCAACGGAAATAGCCATTCCACTCCCAATGGAATCGACTACTCCCGATATCCCCTTCTCGCTAGCACCGGCTGCATTGGCTCCAACAGAAGCCTCGTCGCCCGAGTCCGTGCTCAAAGCCATTCCGATATCCTCATGATTGCCATCTATTCCGGCCATCACATAATCTTCGTACTTAAATCTGATTTGATGTGCCCCAGCAACAGCAGCAGCATTCCCAGTCAATCCCCGGGCTGCACCGAGTCTCTTCATTTCTTCATAGGCCTTCTCGCTCCTCTTTCTCCGATCGGCCAACATCCTCTTCTTCCGCTCATGAGCGATGTATTCAGCTTTCTGCTTTTCCCATATGTCCTTGATACGGTGAGCAAATTTGAATGGATTCAGAGCGCCTGCTGCAGTACCTATCGAACCGAGTAGACTCGTGTTTGTAGAATCCATGGTAGCATTACCAGTACTGTCGGTGCTCTGTCTCTGTGCCGGTTCGCATGCGATCTCGCCCTCGTGCCTGTTCGGGGAAGAGCTGGGGAGCAGCCCAACGATATCTTTAGGAGGAACCGCACTTGCACGGTCCCTCATGCTGCCTTCAATAAACTTGCTAACAAGCGTAGATCCCGTATCGGCAGAATCGTAAGCCCGCGTTCGCTGCTTCTTGGGGGGTGTCGGAAAATCCTCATTTGCTCTTGTCTCCCCCGTCACCGTAGAAGCCAATCTCCGATTGGACAATTTCCTCTTAGCCCTCTTGGGCGTTCCCGTTTCCTCGTCATCAGATTCGTTGTCGGA
Organism: Tuber umbilicatum; assembly: GCA_003313605.1. Classification (NCBI taxonomy): domain Eukaryota; kingdom Fungi; phylum Ascomycota; class Pezizomycetes; order Pezizales; family Tuberaceae; genus Tuber; species Tuber umbilicatum. The sequence goes on along the minus strand of QLOI01000586.1, from coordinate 9,885 downwards.
AGACGCGGGACGATAGGCATGGTCGGCATCGGACTTTCTCTTCTTCCTATAAGGCCCAGGACCCAGGTGATTAGTTGACTGTTCGTTCCCTGCGACGTGCTCGAATCTATCGAGGACTGCATCCCCATTTTGAATTTGAGACTGGCTCGTGTTGCCTAATATTGCCGATGCCTCCTTTCTCCTAGCATAGCTCTCTCGTCCCCTAATCCTCCTAATCTCCCTTTTCTCCTCCTCCGTAAGAATACTCATCTGCCTACCCCGCTGCTCCTCCTCCGGTTCATCGAGTTCCGTAGCATTGTCTTCATCATCATCATCGGGTTCGGTATCTTCGTAAATATCTTTTCCCTCCGACTCCTTACTCAGATCAAACGTAGAGGTACTCATCCTAGCCCTCAAAGTCTCCCTCAACACCTAAACAAACCGGTCAGTCGGACTCCTCACACCAAAAACAACAAAACCCAAAAATAAAAATAAGAAAAACACCAAAAATAAAAAAAAAGCGAGAAACGCCAAACTCGGATGGGAAATTTCTTACCTTTTGAGGCGTCGAGAGCATGTTATCACCCATCTATAGATGAATTGGCAGATGAGCTGGCCGAGCTTTAATCGCGTAAAGGTGCAGCGCAACCTCCCTTCGCGCACTCGCAGAATTTAGGAGAAAATAAAAAGAAGCGCTGTATCGTCAGTGCGCAGCGATGGAGAGGTGGACACCCGGCGGCGGCGGAGCGGATACCCACCTGTTAGTGGACAAGGTTATGGAGAGGGGATGGTATCGCCGTAGAAGCAGCGGGGGGGAGAAAGGAGAAGGAGGAGGAAGAGGAATAAAAAATAAAATAAAAAACGAGTTTGCGTCTGCGAGCGAAGACAAATTTCACACGTGATTTCGCTACTCCACCGTTTAGGAAACTGCCGTTTCGAGACAACGAGGTGAGGAAAAAAAACAAAACACTACTCTACTCGTACAGGCAGCCACACATCGCAGAGCATGAAGGGTGGAGGGAGAGGATGGAACCGACTTTTAAGTATTTATATTGATTTTTTTTCTCTTTTAAGCTTGAATACAGGATGAGGCAAAACGAAAGCAAAAATAAACGTAAGACGGGTACAAAAAGGAGAATTACAAGACAAGAAATGAAAGTTCAGACAAGTAGAGTTGATAATACCGATGAAAACAGAACTAAATAATGAAACCTAAACCTCCCCCAAATTTTCTAACATGATCCCCCTCCCAATACTGCACTTCTCCATCACGAAATTGAATAGCCGTTATTACAGACCAACCCATGAGACAATAATACCAAATCGAACAAAAGAAACAAAATGCCTTCATGGTATAGATTACGGGTCATGAATGTCAAAACAGAACCCTGAAAAGCAGATTCATAAAATCAAAACTCCCCCCCGCTCCCAAAACTTGAAAAGATCACGCAAATGAAACGGCGAGAAGAAATTTGGTAATGACAAGTTTAAAATGTTACTTGCTGCCCCATCCAGTTTCTTTTCCCCTCCCCCAAGTAAACCCAGCTTAAAGAAAGGGCACAAAAATAAAAGAAAAAAATTTCAAGGGAACTTTGTTTGCGAGACAAGGGAAAAAAGAAGTTAATAAGACAAATAGAGACTAGAAGCATACCCGTAGTCGTGATACGAACAATCTCCGAAAGAAGTAAGAAAAGGATATCAACTTGAAAAAGAAAAAGAGCCTCCTATGGACAGACGAAGAAAAATGAAACAAAATTGGAAATTCAAAAAAAAAAAAAAATGTAGAGTAAGAATGATTGTAGTAGTGTAGCTGACGATTTCGTAAAGGAGAATGTCAGATCCTGACTGAAGTTGCCCATAACTCGAAACGAGCTTTCCCCCGCGATTCCAATGTACAGTTCCGGACTCAGACAAAGCAAATAATACCAAGAGAGAAAAAAAAGAAAAGGAAAAAAGTCGAAGTCGCCAACCAGACAAACCAGGATATCATAAAAACAAGCAAAAATAAGAATCTCCAGATCAAGCTAAAACAACGCACGCCGGAACATTAAATCCATTATAACGGGTTTAGTTGTCACTCGCTGCTGTTTAATCTTCCCCAGGCAGCCTGCGAACAATCTCGACGCCATCGGCACGGCGGTAACTCATCTTCAGCTTACCAAAATCGTAGGCATCGTCGTCAACCTCAGGTTGTTGAGCATATGGTGGGGGGTCGCTTCCGTAGGCAGCAGAGTTCGAAGAAGGTCTAGAACGGTTCTGCATTGGGCCTTCAACATGGGCATTGTTGAACACTCGTCCCCAAGGCCTCTTAGTGCCTCTACCTTCGGACTCCTTCGCAGGCGCACTACCATTGGAGGATCCCCAAGAATCGTTGGGCGGAGCTGACGGAGTAGTGTATTTTGGCTCGGGATAATAGGCAGGGAACTGGTTGGGATTCGGTGGCGGTGGCGGTTGAGACATCGGCGGGGGAGGCCTTTGAGATGGCATAGGCGCATTTGTGTGGGGGGGATAAGCACCAGGTGAAGGCAGAGCAGCAGGAGGATTTGTAGCGTTGGGGGTAGTAGGTTGACTGGTCCAAATTTTCGGCTCCAACGCTGGCAAGCCCAATGCAGGCAACCGAATAGGAGGAAGTGAGTTGCTTGTGGATTGGGGTGGGGGCGGCGCATGCTGTTGTGGCTGTTGCTGAGGCGGTTGATGGTGATATTGCTGCGGGGCAGGTGGACCAGGTTGGTAAGGCTGGTGTTGTTGTTGCTGCTGGTGGCCGTAACCATTCTCCACCTGACCATTGTAAGATGCTGCGGGCGTTCCAGGTCTGTAATGTTGAGGCGGCTGTTGACGGTAAGCAGGATCAGAATCCCTCCTTGCACGAAATTCGCTAGAGTCACGTCTGACATGATGAGGTTCATGTCTAGGCTGTTGCTGGACTTGTTGGTTGGAAATTGAGTTCTCACGCGAATGATATGGTGGGGGTGGTGGTGCACCATATGAGTGCTGTTGCGAGCGTACAGGCGAGGGGATATGAGGAGAAGGATGATGCACATTGTTTTGTGTATGGGGCGGCGGCGGAGGATAACGAGATTGGATATCCTGTCCATAGAGCTCTTGTGGTGGGTGAACATGTGGCGCGGGTGGTGCGGGCGGTGCGGGGGTATGGCCGTTGCCTCCAAAGGATAGATGTTGGTGCGCGCTCTGGGATGGCGGCCCTGGGGGAGGTCCATACGGAGGATAATTCTGGTTAGGGGTTGAGTATCCATTTTCGTGCCTCGGAGCCTGTTGCATATCTCCCATGGCGGAAATCATAGAGGCATCAGATCCACTTCTCTTCCTGCCAATGGAGTTGGAACGCTGCATCGGGTGAGGCGCAGGTTGATGATATTGCGGCGTATGCTGCGCCCTAATTGAGTTCTCGATCTCATATTGGTCCGGCGTAGCTGCCCTCCTCGATGCCCTCAACATAGCGGTTTCATCCATATGACGATCCTCACTGTCCCTGCTAGGTCTATCGCTCCTCCTTCTCATCCTAACATCCCTTCTAATCCTCACACGACAACCTTGCTCAGCCACAATCCTTGATAAAGCGGTGCTCTCTGCTAATCCAGGAAACTTCTTGGCAGAAAAGACGGTGAATGCCTTAGACTTAACATCCAACCTATGGGTACAATATTCCCTCGGCTCCAACGGGTCCTGTGGAACGGGATATCCCTCCTCTTCCTTGGTCTCTTCGTAAAGGGCAAACCTGAGTCTGTATTTTCCCTCATGGCGAACAGAAAGATCTGGGAAAATGAAATACCCAGCCGGATTGGGGCGATCCAAGTATGCCATGCCGGAAACAGGAACACCCGTCAAAACTGGGGCTGGAGCCGGAGCTGGCATTCCTCTTCCTTGAGCAATGGGACGCGCCTGTTCAAGTGTAGCGAAAAGGAAAAAGTTGGAGTTGTGAGAAAAGGTTCTGCCATCATCATTAGCCAAGTCTGCGTAAAATAAGTCGTCTTCAACATACACGTCAGTCTTCTCATGTCCCTCAAATAGTCTCAACTCCACGACTGGCGGAGGATCAACTGGCCTACGATCCGCGTGTGCTACATCCAGTTAACTAATCAGTAAACTATCCCTCGCTAATAAATATTTGGGTACTAACATTTTGCTCCTTGCCCGCAAGCTCTCGCCCTTTCGGGTTGCTGGAGAACTTGCATGCGATATTCAAGCTTGGTGCCATTTTGGAGCGTGCGACTAAATGTCGCTACCGTCTCCGAAACATCGTGAATACTAATAGTCTTCGGGCCACTCATCTTGACCAAGTGTTCCCGCTAGTAGATCGTAAAAATCTGCTAAACCTTTCCCAATAGCCCGCGACAAGTAAAATATGGCTCAAAATGAACCGAAAAGGGTACTTGTGGTTTTTTTTAATTAGGTGAATCGAAATAGCCAGATCCGTATGCAGGCTCGAGATACCCAGTATCGAACAAAAAGACTCGAAAAATTACTTGAACGAGAGTTGGATCCTTCTGTGAGAAGAGGGGGGTTATGTCAGCGGTCAAGTATTTAACCAAAGTCCTCTCGAGTTCGAATCTCAGGAAGGGAAGGCAAAAACACGAAATTGGGACGAGAGGAGCAGATTTCAAAGTCGTTCATCTTCGGGAACTGCACAAGACCCACACCGAAGAAATAAGTTCACTCACATTTGCTTTGGACGCAAAGAAGAAAAATTATAAAAAATCAGGTCCAAGAGGCTTTCCCTATCCTTCCTTCTGAATATTGATTCTTAAACTGTAAAATCCGCAGAAACCCTCTTGCGAACTTTTTGGTTTTTGTTTCTCAAAACAGTCTCTCTCCTCCAGGCACCGGATTTATTTTTCCGCGTGTCGCACACCTTCACAATCCTCTTCTCTATCCCAGCCTAGCGATCAGTCACCTGGTATTCCTCGTGGCTTCGCAGCCGAAATTCTGAATTGAGTTCCCGACGCGGAGATATTGGTGGCAGAAAACAAGGACCAAGATATCCTTTAACACTGCTAGTTAGTTGGTAACAAGTGAGCCTCCGACACTTTTTCTCTGGACACCGAACAGTGCTGGTCCAGGAGGAAAGCTGTGGGGTAGAAGGCGATGATTGTCCGAATTCGCGACTTACTCGACCCGTCGCATACCTCGGTGGTGGGATGGGGAAGGTAGGGAGGATCTAGAGCACTGAGTAGAGGAGGGTGGGAGAGGAAGGGAGTGAGGGCTGAAAAGAAGTGAAGGTGGTTGGAGTCGGGAGAGGACTGTTGCAGACGGCAGCGGACGGACAGTAGAGGGAGAGGAAGGGGGGTGTGGCAGTCAGAGGTGGGAGAGATGGGAGGCGAGGAGCACAGAGGGACCTGGATGTGGGAGCGTGAGTGGGTGAGTGAGAAGCTTGCTTCTTCTGCTTCTTCATCCTCTTTACCGTACCAAATCAAGTGTTAACTGCGGCTAACCCCTACAACCGTCCAGTCCAAATGCGCACTGGGCAGACTTGGTACGGTAATTATTCTTACATATTTTCTACACGGAAACATCAAAGGCGGATATTGCTGCACTCCTAACTGCCTTCATTCTGTTTTTGTAACCCATTGCTTCCATTGCTCCACCAACAGTTGGCCACAGATATGTATGGGTGGAGTGTGTATCTCGCTCCCCGTTCCTCTTACTGCTCTGCCCGCTGCTGATTGATTATGCTTCGGCTTCTGCTCCCCCATGCCCGCAAAAAAAAAAAAAAAAAAAAAAAAAAGAGAGACAGAAGGGTACGACCCAAGTACTAGTACTACTGTAGCAGTATGATAATTCCAGGTCCAGCTGGCTACCGGCGCGAAATAACTAGGATTGAACCAACCGACTGCTCATATCGCACACACCAAGTCTCACTCCTCACAAAACCATAGGCTCATTCTTCCATTTTCATTCGAGTACAGTACTCGTACAGCACAGTACCAGTATTTTATTCAATCCCTTCCTCTCCCTCTCCCTCTCCCTTCTCTCCCTCTCGCTCCCTTCAACCTCCTCCCCCCAACCGCCCCCAGACCGCACCACGGGGGCTCGAAGGAGAATGAGAGATATTAAACAACTACCTAGCGAGGCGCATCAGAAACCGGCAAGAACAAGACTCCCACAGATCCTGGAGCGTGGGATGGGGGACCAACAAGCCTCCCCTGATTGGAGCTTGGCGCTTTCAAGTTGCATCTTGGTGTGTGGGACCTTGGTGAGTGGTTCGTGGTGGGGGTTGGCTTTCTCCTTCCGTCCAGCAATCCCTTGTAAAAGGCCTGACCCGTTTTCCTCGAGCCCTTTGCGTGGTAACCGTGGTCACTGGTCACCGGTGGTTGAGGACACCCAGTGGGGTGTCCGGGCTCCTCTTCTGGCTGGTTATTGCTGATGTTTTTCCTTTTTCATTCTTCCTTCTTTTTTCCTCGCCTGCCTGTCCCAGGCGATTCAAATTTACCGATTGGGCTTCTGGTACAGCATTTTAGCTCCGCTTCCCTCCCTTCATTTCTTTGGGATTTCTTCGGCTTTTACCCTCCTCAGGCCACGGCAATCGTGGAAAATTGCACGTTTTTCGTGAACCATCCATCCTCCCTCACTTTCCCCATATGATACCTGTACGCTTACTTTTTTTTTTTCACTCAAGGAAAAAACAAAATAAAATAGGAAAGCTATTGGCCTTCCATCGACTGTATGTTGCAACACAATTGACGGAGAACCACCCCTCGTTCTCTTTGAACATTTGGTACTTGTACCCCGGAAGGCTTCATCATAGGGTATCGCAACAACGCAACAACGCGAACAAGAGTGGCAATGGAACGGGGGCTGAGGGGCAAAATATTAACCCATCTCTAGCATCAATAGTCTATCCTTGCCCCCTTTACAAGTAAACGGTGGAAAAAAAAAAAAAAAAGTAGAGGGACTCAAAGATCAGGAAAAAATCCCAACGTCCAGAGTTCTGCTTCTCGCACCATATCCCTGGTTCATTCAAATGTGAAAAGACCAACTGCGGCGCTTCTTACACCCCTAATACGGTAACCCCAATTGCCGATTACCCACAAGTACTTACTGTACTCGAGTACAAATACCTGTAATCCTTACTGTACCAGCAAACGTTTCTTTTTCCCACCGGTTCTTGTTGAACACGGGGATGGGAAAAGAAGAAGAAAAAAAAAGACAAGAGACGAGAAGAAGAAAAAAGACGAAGAAAAAAGGTTCATCATTCGCTGCTGACTCGAACGCAGTGGACACAGTGCGGTATCCATTCATTTCCACAGGGCCCAGTCTGGTAGAACCGGCAAAATAGTTCTAAGCGCTATCATAGTAACAATTCAATCATTCAGCGAAGCGAACCATTATCATAAACCTTATGATAGCAACGGAAGCCTCGCGCTTGGTACAAAATTCCCATAGTCCACCGAACCCTATGGTACTGTACACTGGTGCGCCCACCCAACGCTCAACACAGCCCAGGACCCTATCAACCTGTAACCAAAGCCCATCCATTACCCAGGCAAGTGCACTGTATCCTGCTCCCTGCTGCTAGGTCTGTGGTCTGGCAGCGAAAGCCATTCTCCTCCATCCTGCCTCCCAGGCGGCGACACCACCCCAGCTCACAGTTCCACCAGCGGCCAAGACCCTCATTCACTTTAACCTCTTTTTACCCATTTTCCTTCCTTACCCTTCCAGGGATCACCCTAACCAGCCTCGCAACCATCGGGCCCGAGTGTGTGTGCGGATCTCGAATATCATTGGCCGGGCGGTTTTATGGATCCACTCTGGCCGTGTTGGCCAAGCTTTCCAGGCATAACCCATTTTCGTCTCTCGCCGCAGGGTGAACTGAACGGTGTGGATGGGGTGGACGGGGGGTCGGCCGGCCACGCTGCAAGGCAAAAAAGTAAATAAGGCAAGGCATCATCACCTCTTCCCACTTACGGTTAACATGTTTTGAAAAATAAATATATAAAAATGCTCGCGTTGCTCGCACAACGGTCCTTGCTTGTGTTTCAGAAATTTGGGTTTATTGGGCATTGACGGATGATAGCTTGTTTATTACCTTGCCGGTACCCTACCGCGATACCTTGACTTGCTCGTGTTTCCGAGCTAATTGACACCCTTTCTAATCGAGTATGATACTTGTATCGTACGGGTCCGGGTCTGTACTCGTACTACTCGAGGAACAGTTGTAGCCGTTCCAAAAAGGGCTCCAATCCTTGGCGGCGGGGACAGAATTGTCGATGGTTAGAATGAGCGTCAGCTGCGTTGTACGGGTAGAGCATGGCATCGCAGGCCAAAGATGAATAAATAGAGCTCCCACCACCACCCCCAAAGTTAGATTCGACAGGACGAATAAATGAAATGCTCTACCGGTTGTTGCTATTTCCAATCTGGGGTTGGATTCGGGAATCATGCTCGTAATTAGACCAAGGTCGAGATCTCGTGTTGTGAAGATCGTGGAGAATTTGCCTCCCACTCTTTTTTTTTTTTTCATTCTTTTCTTTTTCTTAAAGCTTGAAACTGTTTGAATCAGGAATTGAGAGACGGGGCAGGACAGCTGAATGAGAGACCACGAGGTCGATGGTGGCACTGTTGGTATTTCGAGCGAGACGGAGGAAAAGAAGGAGAGAGGGTCTTGCTGTGGTGGGGACAAGATGATTCTCAGGGACCTTGGCGTTTGCATCTTGCCACGGAAGATGATGGAATGGTATCTCTCTACAAATACTACTTGTACATCTCTCACCTGCTCGAGTATTGCCGTTTGGGGTGGATATCTGGCTCATTCACCAGGAGCACAAGCAGAAAACTATCGTAGGAAAGTACTATTACAACAAAATCCAAACGACAATGAAATTAAATCAAAATCTAACTCAGCGAGAAAGAAAAGAAAAAATATCATACAAAACCCGCAACCACACTCATTACTCCAACCCAAACGGCCCTCCTGTGATAGGCCACAATCTCCAACCCAATAAAACAGCGGCGCCCAGCGGACAACTTCGGCTCAACCCTCTCCAAAACCCCTACTTGTAACTCGATCAAACCCCCCCCACCAGCCCACACCCACCAACCCACCAACCGCGCACGGTCTCATTTGTGGCTCGCGATCAGACCAGTCCGTTCCAACCCATCCACTCTCTGCTTCTTCTGTGTCCCTTCGCTTCGCTTGGTCCGGCTTCCTAGCTGGGAAGTCCGATGGGCAATGCTCTTCCTTCCTTCCTTCCTTCTTTCTCCCTTCCCTGCGAGAAACATTTCGGTTAGAAATGATATCCTTTCCCCCCATTCCCCCCTCCCCTCCCACCCCGCGTAGCGCCCGATCAGACGTCAACTCGACTTTCGGAACGGAAGGGAAGGGAAGGGAAGAGGGGGGGGCTGAGTTGAGTGGAGTGGAGTGAGTGCAGGGTCTGGACATGCTCTGCATTTTTGTCGGAGGGAAAGGAAAAACGGACGGAAAAGCCCTAATTCACCCTGTCTTACGGTGTGATAGAGAGAGAATTCGTTTCCTTGGTAAACAGTTACGGTAACTCTACGGCGCTTCCACAATATCCAACAATGGGGTAACGATATTCCTCTGGACTAAACTTTAAACAGCCGTTTGTGCATGCGGAGGGTGGATGGGTGGTTTGTGGTAACGTATCATATCATTTTCTTTTCTATCTCCCTTCGCCTACCTCGACTTTTGCGGTCTCAATGATAAATGGAATTGATGGGTTGGTGGGTTTGAACCTGTTTATTTCTACTTCTAAAGTACCAACCCGAAGGTTATCGCTTTACTGGCATGGGATACTCCCCCCAGCCTTGGGCCCCCTTAAGGAAAATCCTTCGCCCCGCCTTTTGCCTAACCATAATAATTCTGAACAAAAGAAACCCTACTCCCCCCTCCCCCATGCCCCTCCATGACAAATGAGATCCTTCGACAAA
>QLOI01000584.1:0-29062 GCA_003313605.1 Tuber umbilicatum | reverse complement strand
GGGGGGGGAAGAAAGATAGGGCAATTTTTGTGTGTTGAGCTTTAGCTGGCTAGTTGGGGAGATTACCGCTTATCGTACCCAATTATTATTATTATTTTTGATATTACCGCACTTAGCACTTGCTGACTATCAGTAGGAACTGGAACGTAGCGAGAGGGGAAGTGAGAGGAGTAGATCATTGTAGCTAGGTCCTATATATGTGCACGAGTGCTGTGCTCGTGCAGTAATGTATTGTATTCGATACCGAACCAAGAAATTAACAAACAAGGCATATATATATAGCTACGATGGGTACTAAAATGTACCCTGCTCGTGAAATAGAGTAGAGAGGAGGAAAAGATATACGGTGTGAATACGATCCTGGCATGATCACTGTATCTGTGGGCAGGCGGTATCTATCATATTATTCAATGGAAAAAATAAATAAAAATAAGTGCCATTCCCAAAGCCAGATCTTGCGTCAGTTGAAACTTTTACCTCGCCGCCGCTCTACCCTCGCCTATCTAAACCTAACCAACTACGAACGGACTTGAAAGACATACATGATTAAAAGGGGCGGTGGTGTGGAGGTATTGTATGGGTTGATGAATAGGGAGAAGAGGAAGTGGGAGGAGGGGGGGTTGCGAACTTTCTTACTGTATTCGGTATGTTCCTCTTTTGGTAAAGAAATAAAAAAAATAAGTCCAATCCTTTTGCCCTACCTACCTACCGCGCTCTGGAGAGGATGAATTCGATTTAATTGTTTTTATTTTTTATTTTTTTTTATTTTTTTTTAAAAAAACCCTCCTTTCTAAAAGAGAAAAAAATATCGGTCCTGATATGATATGGTGGTACTTGTACGGCACGTACTGTGATGTCGTTTGGTCGAATGGATTTGGGAATCGATCGGGGGGTGTCCTCTGACCACATATCCCCCTTCCCCTTCCCTTCCCCGAACGATCCTGGACCCCGACCAACTAACTGGTTATAGTAGGAGGGGGAGGTAGGCAAAGTCGGTAAGGAACACTTTCCCAAAACCCAGTTATCAGTTGATAGATCCTGGGTCCTGGCGCGTCGATCATTCTCTTTTTTTTTCATTTTTCATACCTAAATCCAAGATTCGAAGATTGGGAGGCCCCGGGGGGAAGGGGGTGGGGGGGGGACATTCCGAGATTTTGATATAACATTACTGTATTGTATCCGGTTCTCGCTTTCCCTCTTTTCTAAACCCCATCAATATCTGCGTCTTGTTTTACGTTTTGCGGTGAAATGTGAAAAAACGCATTTTGACTTACTCGATGGTAAATTTAGTACGGCGGATCGATTGACGCTGTTGGTTTTTCCCAGCATCTCTCTTTTTCCTTCCTTTTTCCGTTAATAATATTATCCTAAATATCACTTATACCCCCTTTTTTTTTCTTCTTTCGGTTCTCGACGGACTGATGGGGTGGTTTTTCTTTTAATCTCTCTTGCTTCCTTGGGCAATTGGCGCTGACGAGGTAATGTGTGGAATTGAGGGGCATATGATACGACTTTCGAGACCTCTCGTGTAGGTATATAGATAGAATTCCGAGCACCGTACTGCTGTGTTTTGTTGGCTTTTTTCACCTCTTCCTTGATCCTCCGGCGGCGGTACTTTTACTACGGTATTACTGCTACAAGTGCAAGTGCTACGGCACTGCAGTGCTCAGTCCCAGCTTTTCTAGCAATAGTGCCATAGCTGGCTTGGATGGTGAGGGCAGAGGCATGTTTGAGTCAAGTGCCGTAACTTAGCAGCTACGGGAGGATTTCCTTTTTTTTTCCCCACCTTTTTCTTTTGTTTTTGTTTTTTGTTTTTTCCAATGCTTGCGATTCTCTTTTGAGCGTGCCAAAGATTAATAATTGACTAGTTAGGTTTGGCTTGTGGGGGGAGAGGGGAGGAGGCTGGGTGGACTCTATGAAGTACACCGGTATGATAGCTTGTGATCCTTACCAGGAGAATCCTCTTCTGTACGAGCACTTGAATTCCCATCGGGGTTTAGGTTTGTGGCCGAACCTACCGTGCAAGTGTAACTCTCTACCTCTTCTCCCTCCAGGGGTACGATGCTTAAGAGAGATGTCGTAGTGTACCCAGGCTTTCCCTTCCTCTAGCTTTTTGCTTTTGCTTCCCAAGCGTACCAGTGTTCCTGGACTTTGCAGCAACGTACGATATCGTGCGTGCGGGCAGGTGATTAGAAACTTAATGGTTTGGTCACCCTCACCCATCATATTCCTCTCCACTCTTACGTTTTTCTCCTTTATTTCGCTCTTATGTTTTTCCCTCCTCCCCGCGGCGCCGTGGGCGCCGTTGTGTTGAGGCATAAACTTCATATCTTTCTCTTGTGCGCCCGGAGGCAGTGTAAAGGCCGTCGATTGGGGGATTTCCCTTGCCCATCGGTTCTCGTTACCAAGTAGGAAGAGCGTTTCAAAAAGCAAAGCACTGCACCTGAAGTGACACTTGCGTTCTCTATTCGGGAGGACTAGTCCTTATGAGAATCCCCATAGCTCATTTACGATTTAAACAATAATAGCATGAAGATAATAAATAAAATTAAAAAAAGTAAAGCCGTTGGAGGGGTACTTGTACAAGGAGTGTGAACGGCGAACAGGTGAACACCGTAGCAGATCACGGATTCCCGGGGATTAGGAAATGATCCCCCCACCAAGCTCTCTCCACTCCCTGCCTACTGCCTGGTGTTATGCAGAGGTTGGAAGAACAGGATGGAGAGAAGTTGTTGTTGAGCAGGAGCTTCTGCCAAACGAAAATAAGAGATTCTGATGCAGAGGCCAGCGCACAACCCGTCCTGCCTTGTCTTGTCTTGTCTCGTTCTCTTGCCCTATGCTATCCGTTCACCACACCCACCTTCTTTGGGTGTGATGTGTGTGAGTGGGTGTGGCCCAAAAAATAGGACGTTATTTTTTATTTTTTCTGAACGGCGATTGCTGGACATCCTGGGACGTGGACAACAGATCGAGGAGAGGGGTGGAGAGCTCCCGCTCCCCGTTCTACGAGTACATACGTACTGTGCTCGTCTTGTTTTGCCCGGTCAATTCAGGAATCCCCCCCACCCCCCGTTCTCTGAAGGGAAAAACAACATAGCTGAATGCCTAATCCCCCATCAAACGATAGGCCAGGAGTTGCACTGACGGCCGGTGCGTGCCTCCCGTGAACTCACCTGTCAAGATGAATTCGGACACCACCTACCGAAAGAGCTAGTGTGCACACCGCGAAGAGAGAGCTACCGGAGGGGGAGGAATGGAGTATTTCCCTTTTTTTCCTTCGCGGGGACGGGTGTTGGGGGGATGAGGCCGAACTGAGCTACGTGCCTCCGAGATCTGCAAGGATTTGTTTTCTCCAAACCAGGTCTGGCTGATTAGGTTCGACGTCAGTCAGCGGTTTTCTTTTTTTCCTCCCATTTTTTTTTTCTTCGTCCGCCATGCATTTTTTTTGGCTCATAACAGCCGGCTAGTGGAAAGGTTAGCCACTACTAACCCGGGGCACTTTTGGGGCTTGAATTGTATGTATTGTACTGTACCCGAGTAGTGTTTCTTCATCCTCTCCCTACCGATATTTGCTTTGTCGTCCACCCTCATTTCCCATCGTATGTATTTTAAGTAACCAACATTATATACCCCCCGTGAGCTATATGATGTTCGTCTGTTCGGTTCGTCTCTTCCGCGATTGCGCCAAATGGTTCCACGGTTGGAGCCTTGCTGCTTGCGCTTCACCAGAGAGAAGGGATAGAAGGCATGAGCAAAAAAATAAAATAAAAATCGCCGCCCGGGCCCGAAACATGGATCATAGCTAGTCACCCCCCTATCACAGGTCCAGTGCGACCGTGGATCTTATTAATAAATTGCGGTTGTTGAAAAACAGTGAACGAATAGGGTTCGCGCTTCCCTCTTTTGTTATTGTTATTATTGTTTTTCCCTTTGAGCGGCGGTCGTGACCGCGTAAAGTGCCAGTAAAGACCGTTCAGCGCGCGCGCTTTCTTGTTCTCTTGCTGTAGGTTTTTTTTTTTTCCCTTCCCTCTCATTCCCATTGTTACCGTATTTTTTTTTTGCTTGGTCTCCCGGAGTTGACCTTCTTACTACCCCCCTTTATTTTCTGCCCCCATTGTGTTACGGCGGGGAGGTAATGAGCAAGGCCCGTGAGCATCTTTTTTCGCATTTCATCGGCTTTTCCCCTGCATTAGTATTTCTTCTTTCGCGGAAGGTCTAACTGGCTGAACCTAGTTTCTGGGTAACTGTGCCGTATGGTACAGTACGGTACTCTGTCATACCGCTGAGTTGTACTCGTACTGTTATACTCGTAGAGTGATAGGATGAACCGAACGAACCGTAAGTGTACGGTAATCTCCATTGCGGGATCGGCCTACCCTCTAGTGCCCGCTTTTCGATTGAGCAACATGAGAAGATTCGGGAATGGGAGCGGCAATGTCCCTTTTTTTCTCTGCCAGACCTCCTCCTGCTTTGTGTTGCAGTTGTATGTCGTCGGGCAAGTTAAGTTAAGTCCTCCCCCTTCTCCTTCCTCCCCGACGCGGTGCAGATCGTGGAGTCGCGTTCAGTACTCCGACAAAGGAGGTTGGTTGGCAAGAAAAAGAAAAAGCCAAGACTTTGGTACCAACTTTGAGCAGCCACCGGACATTGTCCAGCAACGAAGCCAGTACTGAATAGCATCTTCATGAGAATTTTCTGCCTTGAGAAAGGGGCTTTTCCTGCAACTTCAACAGGATAGCTACTGGCGGTGAATATAATTAATTCGAGTGCTAAGAAGATGGATTTGAGAGCAATGTTTCCATCAGTGTAGGCCACAAATTTGCTTTTTTTGTGGAAGCACTACGTATAGTAAAGGATGATATTAGCTGAATAGATAAAAAGAGGCCGTGTAAAGTGGCTTTATTTTCAGCCATGCTATTTCCCGATACGCGTGAGGCTTTATGGTATACGTGGTTGCGAATACTCGCGTTGGGAGATACTCTAGTTTGGGAATTGGTCGATAATAGGAAAGCTCTGCCCCCTAATGTTTCTGCTGGCGGAATTTACCTTTGAGTCCTCTCATCAAAGAATCATGGGGTGACTTTCCTACTCAAATATGCCCTCGTGATTGAATCAACTCAAATGCAGACCTCAGCCCCTCTATTCCGTCCTCGAAAAAGCCCATTCTGATAATAGAATGCATAGTTATATTGATGCAAACATAGCCTTAAAACCAACATTTTCGCCCGGGTACCGCTCCCACCGATGCACTGCATAAGCTTCTCCATTTTGTAGACATCCTTTCGCTAGTGGCGGGGCAGCTCGCAGTTCCTCATCCGTTATGATTACTTTACAGAAAATTGCCCGCATAGTTATGTTCACCTTCCCATCAAGTCTTTCTTGTATGCGCCCTTCGTGTGCTCAACTCGTCATGCTAGATGTTTCCGTCGCCGAAATACTCATTGATCAAGCTTCACAGTGTTTCAAAAGTGATGTCAGGTTCAGGTCCTTTCCCTAGCCATTTATTTTCAAGTTTTCTATGGGGATGTTTTTTTGTTTTTTTTCGCAAGGGTGGATGGATCGTGTTGAGTGGGGATTCGTGATTCTCATGTGCTACTCCTCAGGTCTTCGGCGGGGTTGCAAATCTGGTCTAGTCGAGTAGAGATTCTGGGAAGGTCGTGTGTAATTCTCATTGATTATAGTAGAGTCATGCGCACGAGCGGTCGTAAACTAGACTTAAACCCTTAAATTCCTTTCTTTAGTCGTGGGAATAGGTGGAGGAATGGACTAAACTACGGAGGATCTACAAGGCTTATAAGAGGGGTTGGTAAGACCTTTTTCCGTTTCTGGCCTGATCGTAGGTTGGATGTGCACTATAGCCACAGTCATCGCCATCACTCGATCTCGTCGTTACACCTCTACATGTAATTGGGTTATGTAGTTCCCTCCCCGGTGACGGCTCTTTCATCATTACTTGTTTTAAAAAAAGGGTCTTTGGTGATGCAGTGCGGGGTCTGTGGTACTGGTAGATCGCAATGTCTTTGTTGGCGAGAAGTCTAAAGTACCCGTGCACTACTGAGGCTGTATTGTATTATAAATGTCCCCCTCTTTGCTATAGGCGGTTCTAAGAAAGGTTAGCTTGCTTCCCTTCGGACTTTAAGTTTCGGATTTCATCCCCGAGCAGGAATCTCGGGGTAGAGACTAATGCGTTTTATTTTCTGTGGATTATTCATCAAGACCCAAAATTAACTAGAAATAGCGCATAACTCAGAATTTGACAACGGTCCAGGAAACCTTCGACCAATGTTGTAGCGATAACAGAAAAAGCTGGCAGGAGTCGCCCTCCTGGTATCATATGGGAATTTTACCATGGTAGCCAATCCTGAACGCTTTTAGTTCTGTTTTCCACAGGCATCGAAGCACCCTACATCTTAGATATAGACGGGGAACGGTAGTTTTAGTGCTATTTGCGCTATGATACCTAGAATCTAATGCTACGATACATTTACTGAGGGACTCAGCTATATCCATAATAAAGGTGCACCAGACATGTTCCATCTAACCTACAGACAATGGCCTTGTATGTGCGACATGTATTCCCCCGGCTGTATTGATATTAGAAGTCGCAAGCCTAGACTTATAATTACGGTAGACGTGAACGGCAAAGGTAAAGAAGCTGAGATAGCTAAGCGTAATGACTTAGGCGTAGTATTAGCACCTTGGCGTCGATAATGCATTCAGTAGTTTTAAAGTTGATCAAGGTTCTGGGCTAGGGTTTATCCGGGCTATTCTTCAGATGTCTGGGTCTTGTAAACAGCCTACACTCGAGTAATCACAGCATGCTGGTATTTCTTATGGTCTTTGACCTTTACTCCACCGGATGGTAGCCCTTATTTTGGCACCCGACGAACCGCGAAGTGGGTTGGCTTGGCAGATGTTGTTCGCGAGCCTATGATTAGATGAATAAGCGATCGATCGACTACAGCTCCTCCCTCTGGTATGGTAGCTTAACCTTACTCGAGTAGACGGTCCTGGACTGGATATTACATAAGCAGCAGTTTCCTACCATCAATCAACCCGGACTCATTTGTTGTCTCCATAATTCTATCATACGCGAGACTTTCGCGGTGTCTTGACCCCGAGACCTCAACTCCAGGCTCTGTAAACTCGACCTCAAGGTTTATCCGCTTCGCCTTCATCGCCATCACCACCACGTCTCCCTTTCTTTGCTACATCGTCTCGCTTTTAAAATATAATAATTTCGCAGCCCGCTCTCGGTTCTCTTCTGCATAAAACAGTCTACGACCGCCTTGTTTCTTTCTTTCTTTCTTTCTTTTTTTTTTTTTACCTATTTTTCGTTAATATTTCCTTTACCCCCTTTGGTTGCCTCTCCGATTCCAGCCTCTTTCGATCCCTTGCTTCCTGCGATTCCCGCTTTTGATCTTACTCCTCATCGCAATGAATACCGGTGGAGAGGAACAACGGTAAGTCTCTCTTGCCACTCCTTTCCGCGTTTCACCCCTCAAAACCATCTCTGTTCATCCCTCCCCCGCCCCAAAAGATCTATCAAGTATCTGCCCCGCTATGGCGGTTAGATGGGACAGAAAGGCACAGGGTGGGCATTGTCCACCATCGCTACCGTATACACATACATGTGTTTTCACCCACGCATGCGCCCTATCACAATCAGACACCCCCCCCTCCTCCCCATCATTTGTTTGCCGACATATTCGCACCTGCTCGAAAGGTAGAATTCTAGCGACAGAGACCAGCACTAACGCATTGCTTCTTTCCCGGTTCCAAACAGTTGGCGCCATCAACGCACGCAGCAACAATCTACGCAGCAACGATCACAAGGCGGAGGCGGGCAACGTCGGAATGTCGGTGGAAACTCTGGCAGTAATGGGAATAATGCCTGGCAAAATTCGAGCCAGCAACAGATGCCGCCTGTATATGCGGAAGCTCATGTTCCTGTGAGGGCATTCAACGGTAAAGAAGTTGAGGATTTCTTGAGTCGTGGTACGTCTTTTTATTTCGTTTATTCCGTGGGGGGAAGAGCTCAATGGCGTTCGTCCCATGTTTGCTTCTTTCTTTTTCTTTTCTTTTCTTTGCTCCCTTTATGGAAGCGCAATTCTTGGTTTGGGATTTTTGTCGTTCATATCGCTTCCTCGCCTTGGGATCTTTTCCCAAAGGTAGCTGGGAGTCATATACAGTACCGGTACCCCCTCAACAACGTGCTACCGCGCGCCCCCTCCACCTTTTTGCTTTGACGCGATAGCTCCTTCCCTTCACCCCACGTCAAAATTGTTACCGGAGCGGAGGATTATGTCGGACCATTCTATGTTTTCCGTCGATCTGCGTAACGAAGGTTATTGTGTTGCTTGCGCGTTTCTCCGCTCTTTTCTCAATTATGTATTACGCGCCTTCGAAGAGAAGGGGCCTGATTTCTATCATGGGGTTTATCCCATGTATTGGGGAAAAGATGGAATAAAAAGCTTTGGGGGTCCGGAAAATGTCGCGCTCCTGCATATAGCCTGTGGCTGGCGGCTGTCTCCTTGTCCATTCTCTGTGTCCCCGCAATTCAATGCGGTACCACGGCACAGAGAGCCAGTATTGAGGGATGATAATGTTCAACTATTGACGGAAGCCTCCTTCCAAGCTTGTTTCTATATCGGGGATACCATTTCCCCATCTATCTTTGCTCTGTCCATGTGTTCCTCTAAGATCTGTTACTTTTGTGAACGTTTTTCCCTTGATTGGTGAATCGGGGTTTATTTGCCTTGGGCATTTGGCTGATGTCTTGTACCTACATTTTAGCTTACGAGAAGGAGGTACTCGCTGCGAAACAGAGTGGCGATCAAGGTATGTTTTGAATCCTCACACTAGTTACATTCATCCTTTATTTTTCCCCTTCAAAAATTGCCGCTAGCTCTTGTTTTACTTTAAAATCCCCATTGCTGGGCATTTTCTGTCCCATTCCGGAGGGTGCGGAGGGAGGGGAAAGACGGTTTACTGGTATGCAATAGCAGCTGTGTTCACAAACGTCTGAAAATTGCGAGCACCTTAGCACACTAGTAACCGGACTCGCGGATTCCGCGCCGTTTTGTTTTGTTTATCCCATCCCACTTTACCTTTTTCCTATTCAATTTATACTTTTTTTTCATTTATTTCACACCCCTCGTGCGCTTTTTATGCACGAGTGAATCTATCGGGTCGTATTCATTGGGGATGTTTTAGAAGCTAACAATTGAATGACAACTGGTAACAGGTCAGAAGCCTATCATCTACAAATCGGACAAGGGTTGGTCCACTCCAAAGAGTAGTGGACCTTGGGGTTCGAGACGTGCGTATACCCGGCTATCGTATTTCCTTTCCTCCAGGGATATGTGCTGTGGGGACGGTGGGGACGAGGCTGACTTGAACTAGCAAACGCTATGGCGTCCGGTACGAATTTTGTTAGCCAGCTTAGGAGAGGTCAGGCGGGATTGCAGCAAGGCTCCGGTAAAGAGTAGAAAAGTCATGATATAGTGCAGTGGATGAACAACGGTCTTGCATTTAGTGTCTGTAGGTTTGTGTGTGGGAGGGTGATTTGGTAGTGAGAATTTGTGCGTTGTGGGTAGTGCAAGTGTGCATGTGCGAATGGTGTCAAACAAACTTCCTTTTCATGTCTGGAGTAGCAAACGAACAAGCGAACAAGCAAACAAGCAAACAAACAATTCCGAATGCCTTAATGATGGCTCTGCAATTTCTGTATAGTAGTTGTAAAAGGAAGTTTTAGCTTATTAAATTTTGTATTTTTTTTTTTTTTCCGGGAGGGGCAAAGAAAGGTTTGCTTTAGCATGTTACCAACGTGGAAACAAATAGCTATAATAAATGACGGGATATTGCGAAAGACCGATGCATTGGTATTTTTTTCTCCTACAAAATCATATCATAATAATATTACGGTACTTTACCGGTACCGTACCTGGAGAGTTCAACATGGGTATGATACTGCCGGTCTAGTGACAAGAGTGATTGTTAGCGATGCAACCGATTGCACAAGAACAACCACCACCTCAACCACACCACCACCTCATACCACAACTAAAAAAAAAAAAAAAAAAGTTGATACAGAAAGAGAGGGGAATAATGGTAAGAGTCTATATATCAGAGAGCAGTGGGGGTGTGGGAGGTTGGAATCAATTGTACTGGGTAAAAATACTATCCTCAACTCTTGTTTCTGCCTACCAATAGTGGCAGGGCACAGGTGCGGTTTTTGCTCACACCAGAAGTGTTAGAATGCAAAAAATTACTCTTAGGAGTAGCTATTGTTTAGTTATTACCTCTCTTTACAACTAAGAAATGTTATGATGGCAACTGTACCAATATTTTGCTCCTGATATTTCAGTCAGAACCATTAAGAGTAGAATTTGCTATTTACAAGTATATAAAAGCTGAGGGACTAAGGTTGCTAGTGACACCTGTTCTGGTAAGGAAGAAATATACTTGGTATCTCAAGTATGGGTACTAAACAATTACATAATAGACTAGGAGGAGAGTGGTTTGGAGTTATCTGATTGATTATAGTATAGAAATGTTTGCAGATCTAATAGTTTAATAGGTTGTCAGAACATTTAAGAAAAAATTGCTTCTGGAGTGTACCAAGAGAGCAAGGAAGTTTGGAGGTATTAAGCGAACAGTATGAACCTGTTGTACTGGTAGATTAGAGCAAACAAATAATGGGAGAAGGATGTGACTAGCATAAAGTGATAGGGTAGTAAGTACTAGTGCAAAAGCTTATTGTAGGAAATCAAACCTTTCTTGCCAGTATTTTTTTAGAGGGGTTTAAGGAAAGGAATATTAAGCCAATCTTTATGCAAGATAGTGCAGGATTTATCATAATCATTATGCTCACTTGGCTACAGATACTAAGTCAGCAGAGAAGGTAAATCTACTAATAGAGAGGAAGCCCTTATTCTGTAAGTTTATTGAAGGTTGATACTGAACTCTTTATTTGAAAGATTGGTAGAGAGCATTCCTAGGAGGATTGAGACAGTTATCAAGGCAAAAGGGTGGTATGCTAAATATTAAACTGATATCCTTTACTTATTCCTTTCATTCCTGATATTACATGGGGGATCGATGTTGTGGAGGTATAAATGGGTGAGTGCTGTTGTCAAGCGTAGCAACGATCACTTTTGTCCGGGAACCATAATAATATTATGATAGGATTCTCGCTAAGCTATTATGCCATCCAGCGATGATCAATCGATTTACCCGTGCACGACTGGATCGGGCACGGGAATCTCAACGGCTTGAGCTGCTTAAAGCGAGCCATATGATCTCGGGCGTGTTAAGATACTCCTTCCATTATTCCTCGAGATGCTCAGGACATGATAATATTATTATGATAGCACAAAGCAGCATCTACTCGAGTGCTCGGGTATCCGTGAAAATCAGAAGTATAACCCTTGTCTCCACGGAGATTTGTTTGGGGATCGGTTCCCGATTTTTATACTTGTACGGTGCATACTGGACTAGCCGGGTATAATAGCCTGGTTATACTTGTAACCTGTAGATTACTGTGCAGTATGATGTGACATAATTAATACTCGCACACAGCACTCTTTGTCCATACCGGCACCTCTTCCTTCCTCCTTCCTCTATAAGGGTCGGTGGTCCGGGGGGGGGGGGGNNNGGGGGGCAAACAAAGGAAGCTTGTGAACGGGAAGGCGGTTTTCCTCACCGTGGTAAAAAGTAAAATTATATTATTATATATTATAAGCGCGGTATGTACCGGTATGTTACTGCACGGTACAAGTACCATGCCCTGCTCGTGCATGCCGCACCATACCGTTCGTTGTCTTCCCCTGGATGACGGATGCCAGAATCCATCATCACGCCAAGAAAAAGGAGCCCACAAGGAAGCAGGTACTACGAGTATAAAGATGATAGAGTACAGTACGGTGCACAGGTGCGGTGCCGGAACTGCACGGTTATAGTGCGCCTCCGCCTTGCGGTACCAGCACAGCGTCGTATGTAGTCTGTGTACCGGCACCCGTATCGAGGCGAACCATGATAGTAAGCAAGCAAGCAAAGCAAAGCCTCCTGCTCAGCATCGAGTTGCTACCAGGAAAAATACAATCCGATACCTCACGCGGAGGTACGGCGGCGTGTAAGTTTCGTAGGTTCCACAAACGAGGACCGCCACCCTCACACCCTGTGTAACCTACAAAACTTACACGCTGTACTCGTACTGTACCTCCGGATGTGTGCTGGGGAAACTTTTTTTCTTTTCTCATCTGGTCTGGTACGATTCCCGTGCCCGTTCCCTGATTTGGGTCGGGTTGGTAAGTGCTGTCCACTAGGCTTAGTCTAACCGACCGGTTTCCAGACCGTGAAATCTTCTCCGGATTGGGGTGCGGCGTGGTGGAAGTGGTTTAGCACGGGCTAAGTTTGGTACAGGGCTGGTCGGGTCAAGCGAGGTACAAAAAAGGAGGTGGAGGAAGGGGGAGAAGTGCCAGTAAGTAAGGTGCTGGTGGTACAAGTGTGATGGACTACTCGTACGGTACCGTGGTCAACTGATGAGCAGTCGGCCAGTCGGTTGGGCTGAGTTATGTACGAGTACTTTCTGTTGGTCGTGGGGTTGGCTGGCGGGCTCGCTCGCTGCGGAGTTAGAATTGGATGGCGTCGGGGAGTGGGGTCTTTTGATGGGGGATTTTTATTTTTATGTTCACCTCGAGCTGTATTGGTACGGTACCGTAGGTAAGGTGGTAGGTTGTGTGCAACAGTATAGATACTGTCGTGGTTTGGCGTGGTGGTGACATTTATATTTGTTTGTTTAGTGGGGGATTTACTGTTTTGGGAGGTCAAGCTCAGCACACCGGTATGATACCGTACCATACCGGTACTCATGTGCGAGCAGGTACTCGAGCACCGCACGGTACTGTGCTTGGTGGAGAAATGCTCCACCACCACCGAGATGCCTATCTAGCAAACAAGCTAATAGTCCATCATACGCGCTCCCTTACACCACTCGCTGTCGAACTCCATCCCCCCTTCCAATCCCGATCTCCCCCCTTTCCGGGATTAAGTACCGATACATGCAAGTAACCGATAAATCCATCATATCACCACCACCACCATAATCAGCATATTTTCTCGAACCCAACCCCCACTCACTCACCACCAAGCCTCCTGTTCCCAAAATGATACATACAAACCACCAAGGTCACCAAGTCGGTCACAATGTCTCGGAAGGAGAAGAAAAATAATCAACCTATGGTTATGATGATGTACGAGTGTGATGCATGTATCACAGTGTTTTCCTCTCCCTTCCAATCGTGGCCTAGAGTTCCTAGCCTGTTTGATTTACTACAAATGCTCTCAAGTTGAAAAAAGTATTAATAGCAACTTTCCCCCTCTCCTCTTCTCTCGAAATCTACCCACTCAGCATTCAGCTGAGCCGAGTGCCACCACCACCACCACCAGCCCAGACAAGCCCGCCCAGCCCGCCAATGAAGGAAAGGAAAGAGTAAAAAAAAAAAAAAGGAAAAAGAAAAAAAAAAAAAAAAAAAAAANAGAAGAACAAGAGAGCACGAATGGGGTAATCTACATACATATCTGGGTAACACGAAAGACGCCGACGGTGGATTGCGGTCGGTCGATGTATCGGTAGTTCCTGTCCTATCCTATCCTATCCTTTTTTTTCTTTTTCTTTTTTCACTTTTTTCCTCTTCTGTGTACTGGTACCGTACTTTGATGTGCTGTGCTGTGCTGTGCTGGAGGCGAACTTGTACCTGTACCTGTATTAATAGGCTGTGGAACGTTCTCTTATTTTCATTTATTTATAAATTTGGGGTGCTATGGTAAGTACCGGTTGGCACCGGTGCGTTGGTTGGGGTCACGTATGCTAAAGTATGTATGTACCAGTTGGGGAACAAATGTCGAGTGAGGGGTTGTGATGAGGGTTATGTTCAACTTGCTACTGTAGGTGAGTAAGATGGATTATCTTGCAATATGTGATGGGTTGAGTTTGTCAAGTTGGTATGACACATACGGTAGATGATTAGTGTTTGTTTGTTTGGCTTGGCTTGGTTTGATTTTGGTTTCGAGCAAACCGATTTCTCCTGATTGACGTGCGGGGAGAGTGAGAGAGCTCGGAAATCTAATCTGAGTTTTATCTTATGGGGGGGATGGTGTTTCTGGGCTTGCATCCTTTCTCGCTGGCAGCGTGATTTTCTTTCCTGTCTTTTGTCTTGTCTTGTCTTGCCTTAGGTGGGGGCCTCTGTTGATCGCCCCACAATGGAATCGTTTGAAACATTCTTGTAACCCTCTGCTGATTGGAAAAGGTTCGGAATTGGTTATCGGTATGATCAATTTTTCTTCGGAAATCCCGCTATGGGATTTATGAAAGGTTGTGGAGAGGCGTTTTATCCACCGTTTCTCTCCCTCCTTTCACCCTCGACCCATGAACGACGGGTGGGCGAGTGAGGAGGGTGTGGGTGATGGCCTTTGTACCCGAGTGCGGGTAAGAGTGGTGTACGAGCATGATGATAATTTGCGGAACTAAGAGATGGATATCCCGCTGCACATAGGTAAGTACCCGGACGGAAAGGGGAGGTGAGGTGAACTCGATGATGTGTGGTGGTGGTGGGGGATGCTTTTTATTTTATTTTATTTTTTACTTTCCGTTTTGTTTTTCTGTCCTGGATGGGAGAATGGCTACTAGAAGAGGGATAGAGAGTCAGGAGATTTCTCCCTTGTCCTTCCCCCCCCCCATGTTTCTTCAGGGTATGGGTGTGTGGTAGTGAGGAGTTGATGGATTATGGAATCATACCCCTTGATAGGGGAAAAAAAGTATCAATACGGTAATCACTTTGGGAGTCTTTTTCGTGATGTGCAGATCTCTTTCCCTATCGAACCCATACATATCGCCGCTTTCAAAAATATGCAGAACTAGAATTAAAAAATTAAAATACAAAAGGGTACCGATTTTTTGATCTTTCGAGTTTTTATTTTTGTTTTCATTATTTTAATTTAATTCAATATCCATACTTCAATAAAGAAAATGGGTTAACTCATGAATGACATACGGTAAATCCGTCCACCATCCTCCACCCCTCCTCCATTTCCCTCCGAGCCCACCTCTGACCAATACACTTTTGTCTGTATGTCTCATCACGCAGACCGTTTTACCAGCCTATCCCAGAGTGAAAAATAAAAGCGAGGTAAGGATTCTTCGCCAGGATAGGTAGGAGATTATTGAGAAAGTGGGGTTGAGAGATCGAACGAATGGTTGACGGTGGCTTTTTTTTCTTCCCCCTCCTCCTCCCCTCCCTTTTTCCTTTTCCTACCCTATTGACTCCTGGCTTGGTGTGGATGGATGGGTGCGCGCGTGTGTGTCAGCTGGTGGTGGCAGCTGTGATGTGCATCGTAGATGGAGAGGTTGAGGATAAAGTTGTAGTACCGGTAGTGGTGGAAGAAGAGGATGGGTCAGAGGATGGGTCAGAGGATGGGTCAGAGGACGGGTCCGCTTTAGCTACTGGTGCGAGTTCTCCTTTCTCGGCTGTAAGAATCTTTTGACAGCTGGCCCGGGACAGCTCTATTTTGGATAACTCCTTGAAGCGTTCAGCCACGAAACGGAATTTTTCGCTTCCCTCTACGTCTCGTTTTGCTTGCTTGAGGTGCTCGAGCTGTAACTCGAGAACGTTAGCTGGGGACACTTACTGGATGGAGGAGATTGAAAAGAAGAAAAAAAGGAGGAGAGGAAGTGTAGTTCTCGAGTACTAGAGGTGGAAGCACAGGGAGAGGGGGGGGAGGGGTTCGAGGCGGGGGAGATGGGTATTAGAAGGAAGGAATAGGAGGGGGAGGGGGAGAAGTGCAAACCTGTTCTGGTGTGAGCTCGACACTCCTATCCTTGAGCACTTTCTGGTATCTCAACCTAACGGCCGTCAATGTTCGAGCCTTACCGCCGTCTTTGAGAAAGTTAACAGCGTTTGTGATTTCTTGCCAGCTTTTGTTCTTCTTTCTACCGTCGAGTATTGTGTCGTCCTCGGGCTGAGTCCAGCCCCCCTTGGGATTATTCGTCCTCGCTCGGGGTTTTCGCTTTTTTGTTACAACCTCGCGCGGTAATGATCCACTTTCCACCACAAGAGAAAGGAGGCCGCTATCACCACTTCCTGAGCACCCCAAACATCAGATTCTATCATTGTCCTGAGCGCCACCCATCCCAAACGAAAAGGAAATCAGTAGCGTGAGGCAAACAGAATATGGGACCCGGGGGAGAGAGAAGGGAGGAGACTGAGAGGAGAGCAAGGGGAGAAGATCAAGAAATCCACACCTTTAAAATCACCGCCACCATCACCGTCACCCTTCATTCTCTTCCCAACGCCTTCATCAACCCCACCACTCTCACGTTTGAACGCCGAAGTACCAACTTCAACATCCCCAACCAACGCTTGTAAATCTCTCTCATCCATGGTTTATCCTAACCTACTCTCCTCCGACGGACCCAACTTAACCATGATATAAAGCCCCAAACCAAAGTTTGCCCTCGACAAACCCCGAAAATAAATCCATCTAACAAGCCCCCCCTTTCCACCCATGCGGGCCTCTATACCAGGTAAATCATTGGCTGGAACCAAGTTTGCGTGCCATGTACAAACGGGCCCGAAGGGAAGTTTAATTTTTTGTGCTGCATTTTGTTTTTTCGAACCCCGGTTTGATAGTCGAGTGAGAGAATGTGATGGTACCGAGCACCGGGTTGGGTGTATTGGTTTGTGGAGTACAAGGTGGGTGGAGACGGGAGCAGGCCGGCCCTTTTGTGCGCGGTGTCTTGGGCTGGTTTGTTTACTTGTATTTGTTTTTGGCCGGTTGGCTGTTGGGGACAGGGTGATCCCGTATGGAGCAAGTAAGGTATGTGGTAGTATCGCACGATGTGGTATCTATGGGAAAGGGATAAATGCTGCGCTATAACCGCTGCTCTGGGAGCAAGCTGGCAGTACGTACTGTGCTAGTGGAATTGAGTTTGTATAACATGACTTGCTCTGCTATCCATGTGTCCTTTTCCGGAGATTGTGTATTTTTAGTCCGAGCAATACGGTAAATCTTGACGATATTTTTATATTACACAATGCAGTAGAAAGTATTTAGAACTACTCTCCTCGGCCGCCCACTTGTTCAGCCCCTACCGCCGCTAATAGGCAGCTGTACTCGGCTGCAGCAGTCACTCTGTTTGCCTGTTCAGACACTACAACCCCTCACCCTAACCCTGGAGCAAAATAATTTAGTAGGTATCATACCTATAATACCATCCAGGAAACCATTCCATCCCCTGCAATTTCCCCTTTGATGGATACTTTTCCACTGGCTCGTATTGCATCCCTCCCGGATTGCCATTGGAGTCTTGACTTTGACCCCGCGGGATTGGATCTACGTTCGGTTGAAAAGTGCGGATCCGGGTCAAATTGCACTTTCGAGGCGCGACAATCTTATCTCCATTGGTGGTTGGGTGGATTTATATTAAGGTAGCGACGGGTACTTCAGGGAGATTACTCGGCGGGTAGGGGAATTTTGAGATAGGTAGTTGTACCCGCGCGGCGCAGTTTCTGTGAGGGGACGGAAGGATAGAATGGTGGAAGCTGTTTATCTTGATATTGGGAGTCTTGGTGTAGGGGTGTTGCTGTTGCGGGACCTGATTAATTTCCGAAGGGAAGCCCTCCGTTTGACGGAACCTACCAGGCTTATTCCGCTTTTAGGATCACGAAGAGCTTTTGTTTACTCTGGTGATTTCTCCAGGAAGGCTGAGCTTAGGTTTTGTAAACCTAGTGGACTGGGGAGAGGAGAGGGTGGCACACTCAGCTAACAGCGTGGATTGAAAAAGAGATATACGAGCAGGCCGACTCATCGGCTCTCACTCGAATACTCTACCGAAGGGAGTGGGTTTCCTTTGGTAGAGTTATGATATGCATAACTCTCGACATTCTGCCTTTTCTGCGAGGTGTAGGCAAGCAGCGCCCGGGGAAGGTATGATCCAGGTGTTTAAAGATTCAGGATGAAGCGCCTCAATGGAAAGCGGGAATTCATGAAACCTTCCAACTAAGAAAACAAAATTCGGCCCTCACTTTCCGTGAAAAATCACTGACTTACTCTTACGGCAGTGTGCCTGTAGTCTGGAGATATAGTATGGTGTACGCAAAGACATGACACGGCTAGATTAGCCAAGCGGGGAGGCTTCTGCTTCCTGTAAATGGCGTCCGGTTCTGTGCTAATGTGACATTCTACCTAACCCAAACCTATTACTTAGGGCTGCCTCTGGATTCTGGGCTCATGGGGTTAATGTGCCGGTCGTGGGGGCTGGATGGAGGAAAAAT
Source organism: Tuber umbilicatum (assembly GCA_003313605.1). Taxonomy (NCBI): domain Eukaryota; kingdom Fungi; phylum Ascomycota; class Pezizomycetes; order Pezizales; family Tuberaceae; genus Tuber; species Tuber umbilicatum. The sequence goes on along the minus strand of QLOI01000584.1, from coordinate 10,730 downwards.
CTAGCGATCGTGAGTATTCGATGTCATAGGATGCTCAAGTCCTAGTGCACTGCACTTCGTACCAACTTTATAAAAGTGGTGGCGGAACATCTAAGAATTGGTGGTCTTAAATAGGGTCATAGAATTTCGTATGGACTGCAGCCCTCTCACAGATATTGAGTCACATTTTAGAGGTACAAAGTTGGCTGGAGGAGCTCGGGATTAAGCTTACATTGCATTCGTGTATCAGCTATCGTTCGTGATGGTCAATAAATACACTTTGGTAAAGCTGGGTAAAGCTGACGCCCCAACTGCCGGTACTGCATTCTTCCTATCCTCACTGTTCAAGTCACAATGCTCCCCAGACCGATTCACAAAGGAATACATTGGAATCCAGTTTTGCATTGGCTGACCTCCCAACTCCACAGTCAGCCGCTCACACTGTGCCTTGTACCACCCCCTATAACTGCATCAGTTTCTGCTGCCAGCATGGCGTCCTAATCAGCCCACTTACAACCATGCCCCCCCTCTGCGGGGATGCCGAATAGAGCTTAGAGAGTCAGAGTTTGCACATAACAACTCGTGGTAGATACCAGATTTCTAGTCCCCGAGAATGCCGGGATGTGAGCTTGATCACTGGCTCTCCCAAAGACTATACCGTATATTGTTCCTTCTTCGCAGGAGCTGCTTGGAGCCAAATGCGTACATTTTTCAGAATGTTGCAATCAAATTGAAGAATGATTTTTTATATTTACATTCAGATATCCCCACTGCCTCTGGGTGTATAATCCCCCAGAGCTTATCACCAGTGGCAACGACCAACTGAAAAAATAATATCGCAAGCATCTTTCCCTCCTGTTATTTGACTACCGCAGTGTGTGTAGTTCTGCACTATGCGTTATTTACGCACCCTTATCCTATCGAAGGGAGGGTGGTATGGATATACCTACCAAAAAGCTAGCCTTTTCGCATATGTGGGGCTCTGGCTGGGCTCACCAGTCGCTTTCCCAATCATAAATCATGGGGCCATGTTCTGTCCTCTGGGGCACCGTAGTTCCGGTATTTGCCGTGTAATAGCTTACGGTACTAACAACCATTTTTTTTCCGGAGATTTTCAGTGGATCGTGGATGGGTGCTCGTATTCATTCCAGTTTCCTGGTGAGGGGGCCTGTGGTGTTTCTCCTAGAAGTGGTATGATATTTTGTGGAAAGATTTATGATTGGCGCGAAATAGGGAATAACAGTTGGGGAGGGACGTTTGATGCTTGGACCCCAGAATGTATATCCTGCAGGGTAGGTGGGTGAAAGGTCGGCGATAACGACAGTAGCTTCGAATTGGAAATTTGTAATGGCAACTGTAAGTGTTTGATCTTTGGATTTGATCCCACCGGAGAACAAGCCTTCAATGCAGAGCGTATGGGGAATTGCTGGTTTGGGTTTTCTTGAGCCCGTCCGGCTTGGAACTTGAGGATAACTGATAAGAAGAGTCACCTTATTTCTGCCTGAGAAACTTCTGTTCGTTGTGACAGCGTGCTTGGGGTGGGGTCAAGCGTGTGGGTAACCAAAGAGAGCTCTTGCAAAGTTTTCCTATGAGTTTCAACCACCTCTCAGCGGCCAGAGTTTCAAGATTCTTGTACCATATACGCACTCGCAGATTTGATCCCACCAATTGGGAATCGAAACAACCGAACCCTACGCTATGCCTTCCAGAACTCCCCTCTTGGGATAAAGGTGGGGAATCACAGCGAGAAGAAACTTACTTTCAGCCCTACCCCGAAACAGACAAAAAGAAAACTACAAACGGACCTTACTAGTAGTGGAAACTCCAATGTCCCAGTGTTCGGTCCAATTTTCCCGGTCGTTGCGGTAGGGAAATCAGATGCTGCAGGAAATTATACTGCTCTGCGAATCGCCTGTTTAAGCAAGAAGCTCCCTAGTTTGGATAATTAAAAATTACCAGAAGTGTAGAGGGTGTGATTGTTTGGGGAGCAGGCTAAAGTGCATTCGGGAACTCAGAAAAAGGCTATCCTAAGTGACGTGCAAAACCACTCCTTACCAATCTTCCTATTCCTGGGATCCAGAATGTTGCCGCACTATGCGCCTCACTTACCAAATATGTTCATATACTATCACTCGACCAATCCGGGGGTGATGCTCCAAAGAGCCCCAAAGCAGTAGTTTGAGGTTATAAAGATACTCCCGGAGTCAGCCCCCCAGACTAAACGCTCCGTGCTCTCTCCATATAAGATCAACCCGGTGAAAACTATATAATCTTTTTGGATAGGGCCGGGCCCCCTGTTTCGCGCGCCGGGATATATAAAAAGTCCGTTTTTCTTGGAAGTTCAGTTTCTTGTTGAAGCTCGAATCCTTTGACCAGAGAGCACGAAGGAAATGGAATATCCATGTAGCAGCTACCTTACTAGCAGTAGTGACAAAAGCAGAAACCCGGTAGGGGGCCTGCAGGGTGGACAATTGCCAATAAAGTGCCATGTTGAGATAATATTTTATTAAATTTTGCAACAAAAGCGGAATGAAAACCAGAATGCCATTTATATGGCGTGCCAAACAGGGTCTGACATAAGATATCTTTCCACCAAGCCGCAATGTCCCCGGAAAGCCCATATGGGTTTTATGGCTTTTTTTTTATACAGAAAACCGATATAATCCCCCTAATAAGCTAGTGACCTATATGAAATCTATAAATATTTGTATAGCCGTTGACATAAGGGATATAAGATATCTCTCTACTATGATAGTGACATTTCTGCAAAGCTCGTAGAAACTTTAGATACCTGAACAACGCCAAAATAAGCAGTAAGTCACACTCCGCGAGGCTGGTCCGGCATCCAAAGACTGCTGCAAACAAACATACTGTTCCACCTCAGGACGGGGCTCTACCGGCCAGAGACGGCTCCCACTCATGACCTAGTCACTCATAGTTCAGAACACCAACTATCGAGGTAATAAGCCATAAAAGTAAAGGGAATTCGATGCGCCGAACAATTCTAAAGCTCTACCGGTATCACGAGAAAAAATCAAAAGGTAACCCAATCAGCGTCCAATACCGCTTTTCCCTCACGCTGGTCCTTTCCACTGCAGTTCAGCCAATCCTATAAACGATTACAAAATTTCAGTCAAAGTTGATTAAACTCAGCCTTCGTGCATTCCTTCGATCTCGCTTCCCGAGCGCCGAGGTTCTTGTCGAGTCAAGCCTCCATCATAGTGTCGAAGTAAAACTTTGCTCCAAACTGGCATATTCGTTAATCTAGGGACGGAGAGGAAGAGGCTTTACCGAAGCGAGAATGGATCCTCCAGCCAACTTGAACAACGCTTCATCTCGTTGCAACCTGACTCCACGTTCTCATAAGAAATCAGTCTATATCCGAACAGATCGATGATAGCAAGTTTACCCTTTTCAATAGAGTCACTCTTTGAGAATCTGTTAAGGGGTTCTCCTTTGTCTCAATGCCCATCCCGTAACTTGCTGCCTCATCTGTTAATTCCTCTGAGCCGTCACTGGCGTAGTGGCGTCGGGCCGGGTAGTCCAAGTGAAGGCATCCCCAGAGCTATACGAAGAGCAGCCCTAATGGTAAGTTTGCTAAATCTCGTGAGCATGGACGATTGCTCTGTTCCCGTGAATGTAGCAAGCCGGCCCTCAATGCTCTAGCCAGCTGGAGGGGAAGCGTGGGGTTAGGGGGACTCGCCTTGCCATCGTGTCATGTTCGATCGCAGCTTCTCAAGAGCTGGGGTGGAACGGTCTTTGGCACTTCACTGGAAGTACTCATATATTTGTTGAGGAAAAATGTGCCAGAACGCTGGAATTTCCCTTCCCGGCTACGCGAGGGGAAAATACCTTAAATTCGACCTTTAGTTGAGATAGAACAAAAGCGATATGCTCAGCGCCTTACTACTCTTACCGGTAAGGAGACAACTGCAACTTCCTATCATAGCACATTTCTATTTGGGTGCTTGTGGTATCAGTAGGTTAGCCCAATACCGGTACTCTTGCAGTGCTCGGGTAGCGCTTTATACCATGTAACGAGCCGCAGATATATTTCAAAACGCCACGCAAACTATGGCGGCCCATCTCGAGACCAGAAGCCTGGGCGGTATCCTATTAGAAATACCTCTCCTTACGGCTCACGCAAGTACTAGCAGAAAAATATTGTTAGAGTTAATAGGGGAAGACGGTGAGCTGTGGTTGGCTGTGGAGCTTTCAGGGATGGAGACAGACGCGGAGGCAAAGCGAGATATGTAGTGATCCACGGAAGGATCAGGATGATTTTATTATGCTTTATAGACTGTACTCCTGTCTTTACCGTTTAGATATTACTCAACAAGAGAACGGAGTTTATGACCATACCTTTCCTACAGCCCTATTCTATTCCGCTCGCTCTGTCGCTGCGGTATTTAAAGCACATCGGGCCTATAGTAAGATGTATGATATCCTCTTTTGTTGAGATAAGACATCCGATACTAGGTTGGATGACTTAGGATGGCACTTTGGTGGTTTAAGAGGCAAAAACCCTGGAAATTTAGGAAGTATTTCTAATGGCTGTAATGGGTGAAAGAATCTTCGATATTTTGAAGGCACCCTGAGGTATGGTGCCGGGCACATAAAATCAGCCCTCATGGGTAATTCACGTTGTTTACATAATAAACATGATTTAAAAATTATCTTGTGTTGGTTTTTGGTGAATTTCAAGCGGCACCATATCATACTCTCGGCTCGTTACACGGTATGGCTCGAGGTGGAGGCACTGTTCCCTTTGTTTTATAGCATTTTGCACCACCTCCCGGGGCCGTCGCAGCCTTCCGGGCTGGTTCCTGCTCTCCGGTACCCTGGAACTCTCTCGAGAATACTGCATATTTTTTGGCGAATTTATTCTCAACTCGAGTTTACTGCTGTTATGGACTGTGTTTATAAGAATGGTATGTACCGTGAGGCCCCTCTAAAGTTATCCCTCGGTCTGATGAGTCTTGGCAGAACGGCTATCTTGGGTCGCAACTGGTGCACTCGATGACCTGAATTGCAAGGCAGGGTCGCCCTCACAGAAATTAGGCAGGATGGAGTGGTCACAATAAACGGGACTCGGATATAGGAAAGTTTTGAGTAAAAAGGGTTTATTCCACGATCGGTCTTAAGAGTAAATGGTAGATGTGGGAAGGAAAAGAAACTAAACGAATGAGGGGAAAAATATATCACGAGTGCTCTCCCATGTCTCCAAAATTCTCACCTCTTCACGACTGGGCCCCAGGGCCCCTCTAAATACCACAATTCCACCTGGAGTGTCAATGAATTTGTGAGGAATGAACGATAAAACGTAATTTCGATCGTCTGCATTGGTCACCATGGGTCCGTTTACACCCTACGGTCCGCCGAACTTTGCCAATTTTGCGGCGAGGAAAAAGTAGAAGTTGGGTTGAAAAGCCAACCACCCGAAGGGAATATTGTTGAGTCATTAGATATGGTGGTGAAAATGGTGTTAATTCCTCATTCAGTACTATTGTATGATGCAAGAGGGTGAGGCGCGAGTTTGTCCCCTGTTCACACCATAGTTTGAATTGGTTTTGGTAGGCAAGGCGGAGGTGGGATCTCTATTTTGTGGCTTCAAAGACGAAAAATGCGGTTTTGATATTTACTGTCGGTGAGTTGCTCATAGCACGAACAAGGGTGACAATCTCACCCTTCTCACGATCTCCCACCATGCCCTATCCCCAATATTATCTTAATATTACCATAACTACCTTTTTCAGGGAATTTCGGACTATGGTTCGTAAGGAGTGCTTGCCAAACAGCTAAGCAGTTGTACTCCACGGTTTGGGTCCGAGCCGGGGTTTGGGGCAACAATTCTCATAATCCACGAAATGCCTAGCAGTGCCTTATTACTTTCAACTTCGCAAATGTCTTTGGTTGCTGGAAACGATTGCGTTTGCCGTAGTTACGCCCATCTACTCTCGCCCTGTTTCCCCGCTGTTCGCTCTCTGCTCTGTGAGGCCATATACACTCCCTCACTCCGTTCGCTCGTAGCGCCCACTCTAGACTTTGCACGCTACTGTCGAAGGGCGAATTTCCTAAACAGAATGGAAGAAAACAAAGAGGTATTTATAAACTTATACACTAGTACAAAGATAGACGCATCCGTAAGATAACTTGTATCTAAATATTGCGAATGCTGGAAATATATTCGCCGGCCTTCAGGATTGATCTTTTTGTTTCGCTTTCAGGTGTTATTACTCAACATACGTGCTGTAGGTTGAGTGCCCTTAATACTGAATGGTATGATAGAATATTTGGTAGTTGTGTGCCGGTGATGCACTAGCTTATGGTATGCCCACTGCTTCTAGAGGATATGGTTGCTCAAGGGGGTCAAAAAAAAAAGGTATGCCAAAACCCCAAAGAAGAATTAAAAGTACTACTTTCAGACTCCCATAGTAAAATGCATTACTTGTGATTATTGTTATTATTACTCCAGAGTTTCTTGCCCCTCAGCAGTCATTTCTTCAGATTCTCTCTTGTGTCTCTTGTTGAGGGAAGATCCCTTTATGGACTTTAAAAGATTTGTCAATGCACCTACTCTGTTTCTAACTGAAGTCTAATTAAAGCAGGTGGGATTTATAGTAACTCTTGCTTTTCTTTTATTTCCTCCTTTGGTGCTTACTGTATCTTTGGAAATTTTGTTTAAGAATTTATCCTAGGAAGTATGTGGATGGAAGTTTAAGGAGACTTTGCCATATCATATTTATGAATAGTAGATCTGTACTCCTTGCCATCATTTCATGTCCAAATTCTTACTATTTAATTAAACTATTAGAACTATTAAATAGAAATTCTTACTGGGCAGAGTTTAATCCATAGATAGCTCACTATAGTAAATTGAAGAAAGTAGTAAGAACTCCAAGAGACTACACATCTTCAGCAGATATGAAAGATGGCAATGTAATGTCAAAAGTAGGATTGACCTGAATGCTATAGCCCCACGAATTTTTGACTGTACCAGTGGTATCAGTGTTTTATCATCAGTGAAAGAAAATGCTATATCAGATGCATATATATGATATGTCCTGACACAAACCAGAGTTCTCCTGTGCCCTCTGCATCCAGTTCATTCCGAGCCCAGTACTGGTGCCTGGCTGTGCCCTGTGTATCCTGAGTTTAGTACTAGTGTCCAGCTACAACCAGTGTATTCAGAGTTAATAGCCTGCTCCCTATTACATCCTAAGACAGGCACTGACATCTAGGTACATTCTGTATATGCAGAGCTTAGTTCTTATACTCTTGCACCTCTGAATTTTCTAACCCACATCCAGCCATGCCTTGTGCAATCTGGGCAAGCCATACTTTTTTAATTTATCTTTCCCTCAGGGGCAAATTCTATTTTCAGTTCTTTATGAATAGAAGAGCAAAAATGGACCTACATTCTACTTGGAATTCAAGTAATAGTAGCTAAGATCTGGTAGTAGTTCCAGCACTTTGTTCTGGTGTTGGATTATTCTATCTATTATACACAAAATTCTACATCTCTGGGTATATTTTGATGTTGCATGGGGAGTTGATGTTGCCGAGTGGTGGGTGGGCAAGCGCCGTTGTCACTCACCTCAACGATCCATTTTGTCACCGCACTGTATGATATCCACAGGTACTTGTATTTCTGTGCACAAACAGGGCCGGTACGACACAGCCATCACAATAATTCTAGATGCTCCTTAAAAGAAATGGGCGCAATATCAAATAATCTATTCCGCGCCGCAATGCGATCCCCACCAAACCTCTCTGTGCAATGAAAGAGCCCAACACCATTTCCATCTCCCTCCCTTATGGAATCACCACTATAACCTTTCCCTCAATCTCCACCTCCTCCGTATCATCCTGCGGGTTCCCGTTCGTATCAACCACAACAGCAAATTGCACATCCTCCTTTCCCAACACCACAATTGGCGCATGCCAAGTCCCTACACCATACGAAACCCCCTGCTTTCCATGCATCAAGAAGGCCTCTATATTATCCATCCTTGGCTTCGGGCCACAAGGCGGAGAGACCACCACCAGATACCTGAACCCTTCCTCCTCCTTGACCCCCATGGGGATGAACAACTGTGAAGAATAAGGATGACGCTCCATAACACCGAGATCGAACTTCCCCGGAACTTCAGTACGCGGCTTGGAGATGAATATGCTAATTTTGGTGTCCGAGGGGTGGCGGTCCTGCGGGGTGGTGTCATAGGCGGCGACGCAAGGATACCTTTTTGCGCTGCCTTGGTTCGCGGATACGGGCTTCGTTTGATCTTCTAGTATACTACCACTTTCGGGAATACCAATTACGTGCCCATATCTGGAGAAGACATCGCACGTTATAGGCTTTGCGGTAATGATAATTGAGCCGTCCGGGAGGCGCTGGATGCATTCGGATGGGGAGGGACGTGCCTCGGGTTGGATTGTGGAGACGGCGCCGAGCATTTTTTCCATCATGCTCTTAGGGCCATCTGGTCCTGGCTCTAGGGCGATAGCCATTATGAGAAACCTTGCGAACCAAATTTTTGAAGGGGTTGGAAAAGCGCCGTTTAGGGAGTTGTGGTGCTAAGATCAGCGGTGATTGTAAAGTTGTTGTGGGACTATATGACTTGGATGTCAGTTTATGGCCCCGGGGTGGCTATCCGAGGAGTGCGGCTATCGATTCTTATTTCTGGGGGCACAAGATAGGTTAGTCCCGATTATTACCTTCCATCCTTCCAGGAATAGATCACCGGACTAAACCTCGAACCCAAAACCCCCTTCCAAGTGTGATATCAGCAAACCCGCTGCAACTATAGGTAAGCGGAGCGGGAATTGGTGGTGATGGTGTTACCGCTTGGACGGACAAACTCCCGGAAAAACTTTCAACATCATGTAATACCATCCCGGTAAGCCAACCTCCTTCCTTCGCCAAAGGGTTTTCAGATATTTACAGTGACTAGACAAAAGTCTTGGTGATCGCTTAGTCAGCAACCGCTAAGCGAGGATAACACCACCACCATCATGAAAATCACGTACACACTCATCTGCCAAATCAAAGCCGGAGACCTATCACGTTACACTAGAGATCACAATGCCTTCTAAATGAGCATTTCAGCGTAAAACATTACGCAGAGAAATGACAGATGCCGAAAAGGGCATGATCATTGCCTTTTTCTATATTTTTCAGACAATCTCCATGGTAGCGAGCCTGGTAGGGCGCCCCTGGTCAACAGTCTGGAATTTTCTAGCATGAGCATGTGCCCGGGGATCAATGGATAATAAGCCCTTATCTGGTCGACCTCAACTCCTTAGTCGCCAAGAAAAGCGTGCGATTATCTGAGCTGCCAAAAAGGATTGTGTGATGACCTGTTTAGAAATGCACAACTGATATGCTCCACATGTTTCAATTCTTACCACTGATTGTGTTCTTCGAGAAGCCAATATAAAGAAGTGGCTTGCCCAAACTTGACCCAAATTGGAGGCAAAACATGCTAAGGCTAGGCTGGAATGGGTACTAGCATGGAAGAATTGGGCAGAAGAAGACATTCAAGGAATTCTTTATAGTGATGCATGTACAGTAGGCAAATCTGCAGATCCTTAGTGTGTTTGGGTGTTTTGATTGCCACATAAGAAGTGGCATTCCGACTGCATTCAGCCTAGAGGGAAAGCCAATGATATAGGGCTTATGGTGTGGGGATGCTTTTGGGGCAAGTGGAGGGGTCCGCTAATTCGCTTAAGGGAAGCTAGTGTGGATAGACATGTCTACATTTGGCTATTGGATACCTATTTGGGACTGCTCATGCAGGAGATTGCAGATGAGGTGGGTGATCCTTTGTTTCAGCAGGATAACTCAACGGTGCATGCATACAGCTCGCGACAACATCTCCTGGCTTAATGAGAACGGTCTCGATTTGGAAGACCACCCTCCACTCTCACCTGATCTTAACCCGATTGAGCATGCTTGGGTAGAGTTTAAACAGCAATTACGTAAACAGTATCCCAATATCCTAAACACCCCAGGTGGTCCAGACAGAGTACGCGATCTGCTAGCTAAGGTTTTGCCCCGGGTGTGGGAGACAATACTGGAGAATGTCTTCAAAAAGCTCTGGAAGTTGATGCCATCTTGGGTGGCTGCTGTGATTGAGGGTAAGGGGTGGTATACAAAATACTAGGACTTAGGGCTGAAGTGGCTGTAGATTGCGTTTTGGTTTCTCATAATATCATGTACTTTAATACCGGGTGCCTTTTTTTTTTCCTACCTAGAAGTTCGCCAAGTTGCATAATCCTTCTTCCAGTGTCACGATTCTAGACTGACTTAGCTATTTCGCACTATGACTCATGTACGAGTCATAGGGTTTCATTTGTTAAAAGGTTTTATGTTATTGATTTGGCGCACATGACCTGTTTAGAGGTCATAGGATGTTTTACATGACTCACGGTTGTGAGTTATATGTTATTGCTATGCGAGTGACCCATTTTGGGTCATATGATGTTATGCTTCCACATGAGTCGCGTTAGTGACTTATAGTTATATTGTTATTGCACAATGACTTGTTTGAGTCATAGGATGTTACACGAGTATATGAGTCACAGTTGTGACTCATAATAGTTATTTGATTTGTAAGCGGGTTGTGGGAAGGTATATATAAAGACGGACTTGGGTCATGTAGATAGATCATCAACCACGTCCGCTATTTTCCTCGCGATTGAAATCGCAACACCACCCTCCACCATCGTGGCCTTCGGCCCATCCCCCC
>QLOI01000583.1:0-15791 GCA_003313605.1 Tuber umbilicatum | reverse complement strand
ATCAGAGCCAACTACATCCGCTGCGTAAAACCCCCATTCAGTCATTACTGTTGCATTGACTACTGGTTTTATCCTGTCCGGCACTGTCAAATTTCCAACACAGGAGACCTCCACTCCTTTCTCGGACGGGCGAGAGGAGAAAAGAACGCGGGACCAATGGGACGGTGAAGCACCCACACCTGATCTCCATGAACTCAATCGAGTGACCACTGGTGAATAGAGATCAAGGAGATCAACGCGCAGCTTGGCGCCAAGAGATAGGGGTATATAGGTAGCCCTTCCCCCCCTTCTCGGTCGCGACGGAACCGAGACCGCTACATCCACAGCCCACCACAACCGGAGCGAAAAGCGACACCACGACAGTTCCCTACCACCGCAGCGAAAAGCGACACACAGCGCCCACCCCCGACAGCATACAGCGACACAGGAACAGGAACACCACAACGATCAAAGAGGTACGTCGATCGCTACGCTAACCGAGACCTGAACCGAATGTACTGACACTGACAGAGAAAGGGAACAGGAACAGGAACAGGAACAGGAACAGCATGTCATCGGACGCCTCGATAGTCCCCGAGACGACCCTTCCGCCCTCGCCATCGGAGGCCCGGGCACGGCAGTTTGAGGTGCGGGAGCGACCGGTAGTGGAGGTGCCAGCGACCCCGGAGCCCGCGGTTACGATGGAGGACGAGGTGCATGACATCCGCGACGATGTCCGACGCATGGCGATGCGGTTCGACGGGGTGGAGGAGCGGTTGGAGGGACTGGAGAAGAGGTTCGACGGGATGGAGAACACCATGGTCGCGCAGTTCAGCCACGTGAAGGAGTGGTGCGAGGGGCTGGCGAAGACACTAGGGATGATGCAGGGGCAGCTGGCCGACATCAGGAGCGCCTCCAAACGGTAGAATACAAAAGAATACGATGTGACCGCGGACTACAAACCACACAGCAGCACATCGTGATACTAATGGTGAAAAGGACATACAGGACTACCCGTGAGATTGAGTACTAAGAGTGACATCCCGGAGTACCCACCAGTGACATGAACGACCCACCACCTCATGGGATTAGGGAAAGGGGGTTCGGGGCTTGCCCCGCTACACTACCAGCAAGACTACTCAACACCAGCACTAGTATCATGAGAGTGACATGAACGCGGGAGAAAAACGAGTACTCGACCAGAAAAGGTGTACTCGCAGTGAAACGACTACTCGCGACCGTGAGGAGTACTCGGAGAAAAAACGAGTACTCGACCAGAAAAGGTGTACTCGCGACCGTGAGGACTACTCGGAAAAGGACGAGTACTCGTAATCTAATCAGATGCATCACAGTGACGAGTAGACCGACGGTGACGAGTACTAGCCACTGTGCCAGAGGAAAAGGTGGCATGTGCGCTTTTGTAGGAACCGGGTGCCAACCCGGTATATGATTCGTTCTTACAAAAGCTGGCACATGGCACTTGGGACATGGTAAGCACACACTAAATGTATGGGCGGGGGAAGTACCCGCATGGCACCTTGGCTGGCACCTCATACAATCTCACTCGACTGGCACCCGTGGCGCAGCTAGAAGTGCCAGGACCTGACTGGCCGGCCCCGACACCAAGGGGTATTCATGGCCTTAGGTATTGTCATGCCAATAAAGCCACGGGTCTTGAGCCTCAACTTAGTGTGGCTAGTGCTTTTCGCGCGACGTAACTCCGCAATCCCCCCTCGGACGTCAAACGCTCGGGACGCAGAGCCGACAATATGCACCGAAGCAAACTCTCCCCCTATGCAAAACGAAAAGCCTATAAATGTGCATAGGCTCCAGAGGAAGATTGGAGTACTTTTCAATTTCATACAGATTTGAAGAGCTGGATTGATACTCCAAATAGGGACGGTGTTTCTACTGCTTTGTCCTCAATGTTTGCCTACTTTACTGACTACGGATGAATTGAATGAATGATTTCCGGTTGCGGTGTTGTCTCGTGGAGTGGAGATAACTCCCAATTCGATAGGTAAGCACAATAGAACCAATCAGCGGTACTAGTATCAAACCGGCGAACACGAGAACGGATCTGTCAAGCAAATGCGGGCCTATCCAGCCGGCAGAGAAAATGTCCGCAACCCCGTCTTGGGGTAAGTAAAACCGGCCCCGCCCTATCGTACCCACAAGCGCACATTTCAGGTGGAAAACACCACCCCGACTACCAGTTTCTTGTCCCCCCTTCTCCTACTTGCTTCCACAACACTCGCCCTAATACGCTTCTCCACCTATTCTACGAGTTCTCTGATCCGAAATCTCCTCCATTGCGCACGCCCCCACCTCGATCCCATCGTCCATGCTAAAGCACTTCTGTGCCTCGGCAACCACCTCCTTTGCGACAGCATCACACCTGCCGTCGTGCCACTGGCCTATTATCTCGACGGCGCGTGTCACCTCGTCCCCGGGCATGTCGCCGCCGGTAAGCACCCACTTCTTCCGAAAGGCATCGATGGCCGCCGCCTCATTCCAAGTCACGTCGCGCCCAGACGATTAGTTGGTTCAATATCTCCACTGGGTCGAGCGCCCACTCTCATGGGTTTGGAAAGCCTTGGAATCGTCGGGGAGAGGGCCCAGGCCCGCGCGGGTTGTCGATTGCCGCGCGATGCCACATGAAGTGGTACCATGTCTTGAGACTTGAGACTTTTCTGCCCGGTTCCGGGATCGTGTTTCCTGCATCAGTTCTCAGGGATACGATTTGATGCTCACGGGGTTCGACTGCTTTGGGGTTTTTTCTTTTTTGAGGAGGAGAGGAGGGGAAGTGTTGGCTTGCTTGGACGTTGTGGGGTTTGTGGGGGGCGTGGGGTACCTTAGCATGGTAGGAAATCTGCTATGAGGGCAAATAGGAGGTTAGGAAGGTCACAAGTATAGGTAGCATGGCGAGTACGATAAGCTGCTTGTTGTAGATAGGGGAGGCGCTGGGTTGGGCATTTGGGGGTATGGGAGGGAGAAAATCTGTGACTTTATAGAGAGATCAGAGATTGGATGCGCTACCCGTGCTGTGCTGCGAATGGGCTACAAGGCTGAGGGTGCCGTAAGTGGTTTTCGCCTTTTTGAGCATCATAACGCACCCAATTCAGGAACCAGTACTAGTCAAGCAGACCTTAGGCACCCGGGGATGCCCAAATCATAGTATTCGTGGGGTTCAGAAGATGCTCCAATCTAACAGGATAACTCTAATCCGGCCGGATCTGGACATCACTTGGAATGAGGTGAATTGACATGATTGAAATTCGCGCTATTTATATACGACGAAGGCGGCGGTTTCCAGTGGAAATGATAATAGCTCCCGGAACATATTCATCAATTTCGTACGCCCCGCAACGATCCAACAAATTTTACATAACCAACACTACAACTAATCAAGCACTTTTAACAACCCATCCATCTACTTCACAACTTTTCTTTTCTCCACGTCCTCCAGACTCCCGCTGGGGTCCGGTCTTCGCCGCTGACCACATCATCCTCCCCGGGCAGTGGCTTATCAGGGCGGTCGGAGCTCCCTCCCCGGAATTTGCAACTCGCCCAAACAATACCATACGGCGCGTGGCAGCCAGCGCCTGTGGCGATAATATCTATGCCCCGGATTGAGTACACCGGGTCCAGGAGGCCCAGAGTAATCGAGGGCATTGGCGGTGCCGGAGAGCATGTTTGATATTAGGAAGATACGGAGGGTGGGGGGGGTCTTGAGAGCGGCGACGATAGCAGGGATGGAGACGAGGAGGGCGAACGAACGGACCCTGAGGGATGGCTTATTTATGGAGAGGTCATCGGAAACTGTGGACACCACTGCCGATGGTAGACTGTCGAAGACGGCGCGGCTGAGTGCTACCGCCATCACGACGATAGATCCAACGACCTAGGAGAGGGGTCGCGCGAGTAGCAGGAAGAAAGCAAGACCACCGTACGTGCCGGGTTCCCAAACACCCGATCATGTAGCGATGAAGTCCGTCGGACTGGCGGGGGGGCGGCCCCAATGGGTACCCCGATCCAAAAGTCTTGTCGGTCTTTGAATGCGCGCATCCAAAAGCTGGACAGGAACATGAAGCTGAAGCGAACAATTTCTGCGGATGTGCCGATTGCGATGGTGCGGATGACGATTTGAATGGCAATCATTACTCCTTGGATGTTACCGGCCAAGAGGGAGATGTGGAATCCACCGGGGGCGAGAACGGATTAGCGTACCCTCATAGGGGGTATATGTCGGACGTATAGGTATACCGGGTGCCAGCGACTTCGTCGACAACTACCGGGAGACCATTGAGACTGGTAGGAGCGTTGATCGGTTGGGGAGAAGACAATTCCCGACAATTCCCCAACCAGGTACAAGAACATGGTACCAACGTTACACACTCGTTGGCTAGATAACCACTATATCAAGGGGTTCTCAATCGTTCGAGCCAAAACGCTCAAATAAAGCGCCGCATACGGTTCGTATCTCTTCTTCACCGACATGGTAAGGGTGAATCCTCCGGGCAATTTCCTCAACGCTCTTGGTGCCAAGACGGCAAACAAAATGAGCAGCAAAGCATAGAACAGCGGATCTCATTGCTAGAAATCTAAGTATCTTTGGGAACATAATTGGAAAGAGTAAAAGAAAGGAATTGTGGATAAATGGCTCAGTAGCGACAACAGTAGCGGCAACACCCCACGCAAGTCCTGATTGAGTGCAAACCGTCAATCTTAGCCCAAAAGGTCAGTTTATTATACCAAGTTTGCCCGATCTCCTAGTTTGGGATGGGATCGGGGAAAGAGGTACACAGCGAACGGGCACCCGCAGCGAAGCCAGCCACACCCTCCGCTCAAGCTTTCGAGAAGTATAGTTAAATGTATCGATGCCCTGATGAGAGGTAGTCCAAATGTTGAGGAGGATTGTAATAACACCCAAATTGTCGCGAACCTGAGCTGCCCGAGTGGCCTGCTTACCGCATGGCGAAGGCTGGTGGTGTGATTTTCAAGAAATCAAAGCCACGGTACGAATGCTTACTGCTGCTGCCTTTCTTCCCCCAGATGCAGCACCCACCAGGGACTATAAAATCGAGCGCCACGAGAATCTCTATAATCCATTAGAATTCTCTACTCCGAAATAAAAAACAAGAAGAAGAAAGAGAATGAGGAGAGGGAGCGAGGGTAGAAAGAGCAAACCATTTGAGCGCGATTCGGATAAATCGATTCCAATTTTGATTGTCCACGGTATCGCCAGGCGGGGGCGAGACTGGTTATTCTGGTTTGAATCATGTCAGTTTCACATCCGCTGGGGGGGTCCACGAAGGGAAAAAATACGGGAATATAGCATAAATTGTATATATGAGCCCGTTAGAAGTCGGTTGCGGTGGCATACTTATCTTGGGTGCGGTGATTGCGGAAGAATGGTCTTTTGTTTACTTTCGAAAAGCGGTGAATAGTGAGCAGTAAAGAGTGGAGAAGGAAAAGGATGGAGAGAGCGGTGAGGGCTGGGCGAGAGGAGAGAGGTAATATATACAATTTCTCTCTTCCCTCCCGCACACCGTGGTGTGAGTACCCCTTCCATCCACGTCGGCCCAAATGCAGTGGGGGGTCGAGGTGCTTGCAGGTGTGATTCAGCGAACTTATATAGCCTATTCGGCCTCCCCCAGTTCATTCGATTGAACCCTAGGGATTCTTCGGGGTTGGGTTGTGGGGTCAGGCGAATATCCATTATCGTAGCCCCTCAAGAGGGTCCTTGACCCTTCCCACGGCATGAAAACTGCACATTTTTTCCAATTCCACTCCGATAAATAGAGCGGGTTTTTAGCTCTACTCAAGCACATCCCGATTTGCGGTGAATATTTGCTTCGGCACCGTCTGCCCTCTTCTGGAAAGCATTTGGAGACGAGGGACTTTCCGGGTAGGTAGTCAAGAGCCTTGGTGGGAATCTGGTGAGAAAAAAAACTTCGGCTATGCTCACTAGACTCTCTACAGAGCGTTCATTCTCTAGCCCAGCGCACCATGTGTCGAACCAGCTGAATCCATCTAGATTATGTGTCTATCTTTTCGAGTTGGTGAATCTGAAGTAACCATTTCTCCTCCCGTACTGAGTGAGGACCATGAAGTAAGCCATTTGCCAACCCTAGAGCAAAGCTGTATTCGAGTAGTTGCAAACAGTGCCTACCAGATTGGTCATTATCGCGGCGCAAAGTGGTACTGGGGGGGAGCATAGTACGTTACTGGAGCCTAGGCAATGCCTCGGCATGGTCTTGTGACATCGGCGATGCGGCGTAAATGTGTGGGTATGATAAGTACCGGACTGGTACTTGGGTCTATACTGTTAATCTCACGATACTCTTTTCTACGGTGAGTAGTCCGGAGTTGGGGGGCCCCAGTGCTTCCAGTCATCCCGTCCGTCCTAGGGGTCAGGACGATGGAGGACGGGAATGTCTCGTCTTCATACGGACTGGACGGGGTGACGGCAGTCGGACGGTGCTAGTCTTGGGTTTCCTTTTATGGATACTATATTACCCTATTAAAATTTTGCTAATTCATTGATTTTATTCGGTTGTTTTACCTTATTTTTGTTTGAACCTATTGTAGCACTAGTGTGTGTCTTACTGGGTGCATTGACCAGCTTCAGTCGACGGCCGTCGACGCCCGTCGGACGGGGCTAGACCTCGTCCTCGTCGTCCCGTCCAGTCGTCGTCCGACCGGGAGCACTGAGTATGGTGACCATAAAGAGTACCGTGAAACTGATATCAACAAGCCACCTCCGTCTGCGGGTGTCAGCGTTACTCACAGGGACTACTCACCAGCACTCCTGGACCATCCAGCACCTCTCCGGACCACTCACCACCGGGAAGTCCACTACACGCTGCGGGACCACTTGCAATCAAATCAGATAAGCCATCGGGACGCGTTTAGTCACAATGACTGAGAATTATTTTTGTAAGAGGCGGTACCAACCTCCCCTATGATTCCCCTCTTCCAAAAACTGGCAGGGGGCACTTGTGACCTTGCCAGCACGGCATAAATGCATAGGTACGATAAGTACCTGCCTGGCACTTCTTGGCTGGTACATCATATACCATCACTCACCTGGCACTTCAGGAGCTAGACAACGATTGGTCATACACTGGAAACTGAGGTGGCTTTAGAGGCAGAGCTGAAGAGTGATACAGCCACCAAGAGCCGGGCTCTCATAGGGGGGAACGTACAAAGCGTAACTGGTCCAGGAGACCTCCACTCCTTTTTCCAGGCCAATTGGATGGATACCCACCCACACCTGACGTTAATGACGTCTTCACCCCCCATCACTGGATGAATGTCAATGCACATCACGGAGAGACTATATAGGGAGGCCATCCCACACCTCTCGGTTCCATCGTGATCGAGACCAATACAACCACATCTTCACAGGATCTTCCAGTGGAGCTGGATAGTGAGAAAGAATAGTTCCAGAAGTACTGGATGCTAAGATTGTACAGCCACAATTACGGTACTTGATTCATTAGACAGGCTATGAGAATCCTTCCTGGGAAGCAGCAGAGTCTGTAAATAGACCGGCAACTATTAATAGGATTCATCAACTTTATTTCAATAAACCTGGGCCACTACACGAACAATGTCTTGAGAGGCCTTGGCCATAAAGAAAGGGGCTAATGTAACAGCCATTCCTGTTAGAGTCATGCTTCTCTCCTGATATTATGTTTTGTTTGGTTCTTTTGCTTTGTTACTTCGTTGGTTCTTTTACTTCTGTCAATTAGATTGATAACCTAAGATATAGTGAAAACATAGTATGAAACTGTAAGAATGTGGAGTATATCCTAAACAGGAAGGTTTGAGAGTTTAGTGGAAGGGAGTTGACACCGTATTTAAGGAAGGAAAAAGTTCCTTCCACCTCTTTTCACCAACCATGTCAGCCATTTTTGTTGCGATTGAAATTGTAACACCATCAGCAAAAATATTGATTGCATCTGGAGGGTTGCCATTAAGCCTGGGCACAAGGGACATCGGTTTTGTGCCCTGTGCACCCGGTGCACCCTGGTGCAACATCACAACTGCCTGATGCCCAACCAATGCTGAGATTATTCAACTTGGTGATTCTGTGTTCTGATACAGGTACTTTTATTAGACCTCTTACTGGCCCCCTGATACCAGCCAACAGTACTGCCTTGCTCAGGAGATATTCTACCTGGTATTCAAGTTACCAGTTTCACATTGAGATTCCTGGCACAATGTGCTAATTTTATTTTGCAGCCTGGGTAGGTTCAATTTTAGGCTCAGGCTCTTCATGATTGAAAGAACAAATGTGTACCTACATTCCGCTTGGAATCTGAGTGAGAGCCATGGTTTGGTAGTGGTTACAGTAGTTTGTAGTGATGTTACATCTTCCTTTCCCTTACTACAATAAGCTCAACTGCACAACATTAGCACACTCCCCTTCGTAGCACACCCCCTTTCACAACACACATAACTGCATAACTTACTCAACCTCAGAACTCATTCAATTAGACAGCAGGCTTTTATATTAGCCTGCAATAGGCAAGGTTCTAATACATACTGACTTTGATATCAGATCCCCCGGGCACCCTGTTACTGCAACATGTAATGTCTTGTTCTTTCCAGCTCATTTGCTTGTACACGGGTATCGATATCGTTGTTAAGAGTATTGTTCTTAGGCCGTTGCCTGCATTACTACTTGCATTACTGACACTCCTGGTCAGTATGCGTAACACCAAAATTCTTATCATGGTATAGAGGTAATAGAAGAGTAAAGAGGTAACCAAATCATATTATAGCTGGGTTACTGAGGGGTCTGTGTGAAGAACTAACTACATGTCTATCTCGTCAGCCTTGTATAGTTCTTCCTGCTCAGCTATGAGTCACAACAGTGACAGATACACAGCGTAACATCCTATGACTCAACTGAGTCATTGCCTAATAATAATATAACTATGAGTTGCAACTACAACTCATGTAAAAACATAATATCATATGACTCTAAATGAGTCATTCGCGTAACAATACATATGACTTACAACTGTGAGTCATATAAAACCTCATATGACATTAGAACAGGTCGTGGGTACAAAACCAATAACATAAAACAACATAAAACCCATAAACAAATAACATCCTATGACTAGAACATGAGTCATTGTGCAAAATAGCTAAGTCAGTCTAGAATAGTGATATAGCTCCCCTCTCCACAGGTTCTATTTTATTAGAACCTATTATGGGTCTCATTCTCTTCGGACTCTTTGTCCGAAAAAATTTCTTTGCTCAGATTGGCCACGGTTGACGTAAGCTGACAAATTAGTTCTCTTAGGCCTTCGTTCCCAAACCCCATTCATCACATCTTGTCCGTTGCTTTTCTTGCCATGTCTTCTGGCAGGACTGTTTATCGTTTAAGGACCCAGTTTTTATTTCGCAGGTGTTAAATCTCTTTTGCCTGATCCTCCAACTTTTCTGACAGTTCCGCTGGAACTTTCCGACCTCTGCATATGTCTTTTTTGTGATTCGGTCCCCCCATTGTACTTTCTTGGCTCATCATGCGAGTTGCTTCCGTTTTGGTTGTTTGGGGAACCACCCCGAACTGTTCTTTTCGCATTAGTGCACATAGCACCCGTCTTCAAAGCAGTCCGTCCGGGAATGCACAGCATGGTTGTTGTTTGGGTGTAGTGTTCCCGAGTATCATGGGCTGGTTGGGTGTCCCCAACCATCTTTGTTGTGTTGAGGTCAGGGGACCTTAATATGATCCCATTCCTGGGAAGCGGGGAAAGCAGATGATTCTCAGTTAACTGCCTGCATCTTAATCG
Source organism: Tuber umbilicatum (assembly GCA_003313605.1). Classification (NCBI taxonomy): domain Eukaryota; kingdom Fungi; phylum Ascomycota; class Pezizomycetes; order Pezizales; family Tuberaceae; genus Tuber; species Tuber umbilicatum. Next base: position 5,997 of record QLOI01000583.1, on the reverse strand, counting down.
ATATGAGTAGAGTAGTAGTAAAGTAGTAAAAGATCTTGTAGCGTTGTGGAGGAGGTAGTTGTCTGTGTTCATGTTGAATGATGTTCTTCTGATTTAGATTCTTGTCCTCCTTATATATCTTTTTCTTTCTTTAGATAATTCCATTCCAACTCATAATTCTTCAGTGCATGGTTCGTCTGATATGACTATTTCTTGCACAGGATCATTGCTATCTTGTGTTTGATAGAACAATCTGTCGTTCGCTTCATGTCGTATGATCTATTTTGCATAGAATAATTCCTATCTTGTATTTGATACAAATCTCGGTCATTCGCTTTGTGTTGGATGATCATTCTTGCATAGAATAATTCCTATCTTGCGTTTGATAGAAAACGCTGGTGGTCACATTGTGTCGTTTCATCCTTTATTGCATTGGATAATTGCTATTGTACCATAGATAGAAAAATCTATAGGTCCCTTCGTGTCATATGATCATTTCTTGGATAGGAATAATCACTATCGTGCAATAGATATCAAAATCTATCGGTCGCTTGGTGGTCTTGCATTTTCCCAATCCAAAACCATCGTTCGCTGCTTAATTCCGAAAGTTATTCTCTGCTCGTTCTTTCTGTCTTGTTTGTATTGTAGTTCCTTTCTTCCTCATCCTCGTGAGGTTGATGTTTTCGTTCTTCTTTGATTTCAGGCCGCTACTCTGGTTATTGAAGACTTGTTTATCCCATGGTATAAAGTTTCTTTCTTGCGATTTTCAAATCTAGCCCCCCATTCCCGGGCCGAAGTCTTTTGAGGTAACTAGAAAATATTTTTTTCTCAATATTGAGTACCTCCTTCAGTATTTTAGTGGGCTCGCTATGCTCGCCTACTAGCTCCTGTCTTTTCCAGCTTTGTCCCACAAGTGACACTCTTGGAAAAATTCTGTTTCCTATCCATTGCAAGTATGGAAAAAATAAAAAATTTTGCCTTTCCAGTTGCTGGAAGTTGGTTGATTTTGTTTTTTGTGGTACTTGTACTGGTCTTTTTCCAGATCTGCCCAAGGAAGCGTTTCGGTAGCTTGTTTTTTCTTTTCGTAACGATAGATGTCGATAGAAGACGCAGCCTAATGTAACGTCTTGTTCTTTCCTGCTCGTTTTCTTGTCAATAGGTATCGCTATCATTGTTAAGAGTATCGTTCTTAAGCTGTTACCTGCATTACTATACGCATTAGTGACACTCCTGGTCAGTATTTGTAACGCCAATATTTTTATCATTTTATAAAGATGATAGAAGATTACAGAGGTAACGAAATCATATTGTAACTCGGTTACTGAGAAGGCTGCGTGAAGAACTGTAGGTCTATCTCATCCATCTTATATAGTTCTTCCCGCTCAGCTGCGAGTCACAACTATGACTCATACACACATGTAACATCTGATGACTCAACTGACCCATTGGGTAATAACAATAAAACTATGAGTCGCAACTACAACTCATGTAAAAACGTAACATCATATGACTCTAAATAAGTCATTCTCATAACAATTCATATGACTTACAACTGTGAGTCATATAAAACCTCATATGACCTTAGAACAGGTCGTGGGTACAATATCAATAACATAAAACAACATAAAACCCATATAACAAATGAAACAGTATGACGTGTACATGAGTCATAGTGCGAAATAGCCAAGTCAGCCTAGAATCGTGACACAGCATCCGATACTCAGTGGCCTGGAACTACTTGATGCCAGCTTTCTATTGATGTAAAAAACGTCCTCCCAGCGGCTTTCTTGGTTGAGCTACAGCGTGTTTTGGAAGTGGTGTTTTCTAGTGAGGTTCTGGCGAGTTTTTAGGATGTACTGACATTGATGCCAGATTCTGCAGGCGTACTTACATTGCGACGTTCGACACACAGCATCCTGGATCTACTCGAGGCCAGCTTTCCAAACTGTATGGATCGTCCTCCAAGTGGCTTTATTGGTTAAGATACAGCCCATTATAAAACTCGTCTTCTCCTAGCGAGGTTCTGGCAACCCTTTGGCATGTACTAAATTTGACGCCAGCTTCTACAGACACCCTGAGATCACGACGCCTGACACGCAGTATCCTGGATCTACTCGACACCAGCTTTCCAATAATGTAAGTAACGTACCCCTGGTGGCTTTATTGGTTGTAGGGATTTATAAAATACGTATATTATCATAATATAGGGTTTTTTATACTTTTGATTTTATACCAAACATACCATACATACGTACTTCAAATTTCAAAACCCTAAATCATGGACCCTGAATATGAAATCTTTGTATTAATTACTCCAAAATGAGCCTTGTATTAGGGCTTCTGTCAACCCCTGTTCTAGACTTCTAGTATTTTATAAGAGAGTTTGCTACATGTGAAGTTCTATTTTTCCTACGATATGTCTAACAACATCAGATTCCACAACAAAAAACAGAACAATATATTATAGGCCGTCCAAAGGATGCCCAACTTCATGATGCCTCCGAAGTGGTACCACCTGAAGCTGGAAGAAAGGTGAGTATCTAATTAATTCCAAATGATTTAAATAGATCATATACTCAAAATAAGAAAGCTTGAATCGGTTCGCTGTATTGCTTGTAGCAAAGTATTTTCAAAAAGTCTCACCCAACAGCGTGAGTATTTACTTGCTTGTATTAAGTACCAAGAGCAGATGAGCTGGCAAGGCAAAATGGGAATCAGAATGCAAACGCTATCCTCTAGCAACCAAACTCTGATCACCAAACAAATTCACCGTCTCACTACCACTGAAAAATATGAAACCGATCTTGCCTTTGCATGAGCAGTATATATGAACAACCTACCCTTTCAGATTACACGATCTCAATACTTTCTGGTACCTTTTCAGAAGGTTTCCCCTGCTTACCAACCACCAAGTCCAAGCCGATTACGAACTAGCCTTCTTGATGAGATCTTTCTGCTGGTCAAGAAAGATGTTGATAAAGTTCTCAACTCAAGTTACTATCTTAATATTATCACTGACGAAAGTGAGAATGTATCCCAGGATCGCATTATTAACCTATCTATCAATACCGACAAAGGAACCTTTCATTACTGCTCAGGAAATGTTGGGTCCATGGTTTTCTCAGCTGAGAATTTGGCTACTTGGTCAATGGATAAGCTTGATACGCTTATAAGTGGCGAGTGGACTCGAGTTAATAGTTTTGCTACGGATATCTGCTCCTCCATGTTGCGTCTATGGAAGATTCTCAATATGGATCCAAGATTACAAAGCTCCAAGGCATTGTTCGTTCCATGCGATTCCCATGGCCTCCAGCTACTTATCAAGGATATACTCAGTATTCCACAGTATAAGATTATCTTGAATCAGGTTACCCTGGTAGTCAAAAAATTCCCCAGATCACCACTTCAACTATCTCTCCTTCGAGAAAAACAAAAGAAGATTTATAGCAAAACATGTGCCTTAACCCTCTCGGTAATTACCAGGTGGGGAACTCAAGCACGATCTCTGGATTCCATTTATCAAAATAAGGATGCACTCAAGGCATATGTACTGGATGATCGAGCATCTTCAGATCTAAAAGTTTCTCAACTTTTGTGCTCAAGAGAATTCTGGAACAATGTTGAGGAGTTGTGTGATGTTATTCTTCCTATTCATGCAATCCAAGTTCAATCAGAATCTATACAGTCACATCTTGGCTTGGTTGTTTCCCGTTGGCTAAGTATTTCAACTCATCTACAATCTCAGATTAACCGACAACCTGGTCTTAACTAATCTTTGAGCTTATTTGAGCAGAGAATGGGATGTCAGGTTTTACCACTACATTGGACAGCCTACTTCCTAACACCACAGAATGTTACCGCAACTACTACTATTGAGCAGCAAAATCAGGTAATAGGTTATATTCAGAGTTCCTTCAACGATAAATCTCTACGAGACTTGGTTCAGCAACAATATTATATGTATCATGCAAAGGATAGACCATTTGGTTCTCAAAATATTGCATGGAATATTGCATCTCCGATGACTTTCTGGCATGCGCAACACACCTTTGTCCCGAGCTGTCACTATTAGCAACAAGGCTTTTCCGCACACCAGCAAATTCAGTTCCCAGTGAGAGGTCCTTTTCGGTTCAGAATTTTATCCATTTCAAAGTTCGGAACAAGCTTGACCCCATTCGTGTCCACAAGCTTACCGACATCTACCTGAACCGCCGTGTTTTGGATAGAAAAGAAAGTGAGCCAAGAAAATGGCAGGATCTTTCTAACCAGGCAGAGATTGAGTTAGAGAATGTCATTGTTGGAATGGATGAGTATGGTGACTCAGATGAGAATGAAGGTATTACTATAGAATAATTTTGTTTACAAAACTCTTTAGGCTGTGCTTAACTAACTTGAATAGGAATTGATTCAGACGAGGATGGAGATAGAACTAAGGATATAGCTTGAACTGATATAGACTGCTTGGAAGGCGATTTTTCCACCTTTGAATACTAGGCTTTAAGCAGAACTAGTTACCTATAATTGTCTAGAATTTGAAATCGAGATAATTAAAATAAAAAGTGTTCTTCTACTTCTATATCTTCATGCACTATATAACTCAAGCCATACATTTCTGTAGAACCAATTTTGTAGAAGCAAAGAAGATAGGTATTTTAAAATATTGTGCAGTTTAAATACTGTATTTTACCGTATTATACAATATCGTATAAATACAAAATCCATCCCTAGGTGTAATTGTCTCCTAGACGAGAGGTAGTATTTCCAGGAGCTTTTGCTTAATTGCCTTAGGTTCCTCTTTGGTATCAGCAAGGTGAGGATACTGGATATGGACTGGGCGCTTGAGTTCCATCCAAATATGTTCAATAGGGTTCAGGTCTGGCCAGTATGGAGGATGCTTTGTGAAAGTGATATTATTGTGTTCAAACCAGTCACGGACAATATGAGCTTTGTGTACGGGGGGCATCATCATGCTGAAATACTGGATCCCAGAGATTTGCTGAAACTATTCGAAGCGTTGGTGGGAGATAGCACTTTAAAAGCTTCAAATAGGTGATTTTTGTGACTGAATGCTCTAAACAGACTAGTGGACCCTAACTTTTACCAAGAAGCAACCCCATATCAAGAGAGAAGTTCCCCCCCACCCGAGTGCTTTAGGGTGAACACACTCCTCCGGCCACTTTTCTGGTGGTTCTCAAAATACCCACACCTGACGGGGGTCAGAACTGTGTTCCACTGAACACTCGTCACTCCAAATCACACCTTCCTGGTCTTCTGCACTCCAGTTCCTTTTTTCCAATGGCTAATCCAGACCCTGCTTCACATGCTCGGCTTTCAATTTAAGACATTGCTGGGCTAACCATTTATTGATATTGACTTTGCGTAATACACGATCAACACTGGCAAGAGATATGCCTGGCAGGTAGCGATTACTCAATTCGGTTCGGCTTAGGTTTGTGTTTTTTATTGCTGCTGTAATCAATCAACACCATGCTGGACTATTGAGTAATACGGGGCGACTGGATCAAGGCAAACTGTGGAGAGACATTCTCTCTGCTGCACGAATAAAAAATCATTTCACCGTACTCCATAGCTGAAAAACCAGCCTGTAGACCATTGTGATACATCCATAGCAGTAAAAAAAGGCAATAATGATACCCTTTTCATATTGAGAACGCTTTCTTCCTGTGGTGTTTGGTACTCTCAGCATTGTGTAAGAAGATGGAACAGGAACCTACATGCTACCGTACCACTCATTCATGCTCCGTCTCCGTTACAACCACAGTGATTAAAAAAACCACACCCAGTTTTCTGCCAAGACCAGCTCTCATTGGCCGGAAGGATTTTCTCACAGCCTCGCTCTTTACCCCGCTCGGGTAAAACTTTCTCTTCTCTCCTTGCCCTCAGTGTGTGCCCTGCCTACTATGGCAGGCCAACCTGCCCCTCTTGTCCCCCCTTGTAACGACCCTGCTGGATCTTACAGTAGACTTAGTCTTATCCCATGCCGGAGCCCGGAAGGGT
>QLOI01000581.1:33453-48045 GCA_003313605.1 Tuber umbilicatum | reverse complement strand
GGGATGGGATTGGGGGGGTGATACCGGAATTATAGGGACTCGGCGGGAAGGTTAAGGGAAGGGTGGTTCACGACTGCTATGGAAGCCAATGCCTGGGAATTGTGTCCGTCCGTGGCATGCGGGCGCGGGATGGAAAGGTGCAAAAGGACCAACATTGGTACCCATACCAGGGTGCACGGTGCGAAATATCCGCATGTTGGACGGGGGACACTACTTTTCTACCCGCCGGGATGGACGTGTAGTGCTTTTCGAGGGGTTCAGCAGCGGCGCTTTCAGACACAAGGCCAGAGAGAGCTGTTTCTGTCAAAGTCACTTTCGGGTTGGTGGGATTGTCTCTCTCTGTTCCCGGAGGAACTTCGTCCCTTCCACATCTCGTCGGGGAATCGCACGGGGGTGTTTGGTCGCCTTTTTCTGTGTTGGTGGTGGTGCGCTTTCGCTTTGGGGGGTGCCGTACCGTACAGTACAGTATCTTTGTCGTACATACCCTATCAAATCTCAGTGCGCAGCCACCGGAAAAAGGTCCTCGTGATGCGAGATATGTTTAATTGCCTTGATGGCGCCATCGGTGTCTGGGTTGTCATCCCGCCCAATGAACCGTCAGCGGCCGACTGTCGATGATATCGAATGGTAAATGTATGATGGAGAATGGGGTTTTGGAGGATAAAAATAAGAGACCTGCTGTACTATTAATAGCACGGCTTAATGCTTTGCATAATGTTGTCGCTTCTGGGGCTGCTGCTACCATGTTTGGCATAATAGATTTTTCGTGTCGATTTTTGAAAAGTTCGGGAGGAAGCTAGGAAGGTAATGATAGAACCTGGCTAACTCCTTCTTTGCTGCCTCTTTGCTTCCTGTGGTATACTAAATATTCTTGGGCACTGCCGGTGTACAGTTACGCTCCATTGCCCTGGATTTTCGCTTTATGCTAACGCAATTTTTAATGGCATAGCTATTGGAATGTGTGATCAGATGTTCTTCCCCATTGCTATTCTTCGAGTTATCACCCTTGCTACCGGCAGCATCTCCAACGCATACCTGCCCCATATCCTGGTCCATTCCTGTCAGCGGGGATTCCTTTAGACTTGGGAGGTGCCAAACCTCTTGCTCGTGTATGAAAGAGCTTTACAGGAGGCGCTGTGGAGGTGGGGGGGAGACCTATTGCCGGTATCATCGGTCAAAGGAAACTGAAGATGTCCCCGCGGCAACTAGAAAAGTTGCATAAGTGTTGAAAAATTGGCCAGGGTAAGAATGGCTTATGGTGCATGGTAGGTGATCACCAAGTGGGAAACTATGGTATCAATAAGAGCGTTTGGTCAATCCACCACTATCTGCCCTGTGGCCTTGAAAGGTATGGGATTTCATGGAGTCGCTTTGAAACTGGATTAAACTTATCCTTTCAAGGACGGTGCCGAGAAACCTTTTCTGCTGCTACGACACCTGTAGCCGTTATTTTTGGTGGGTGGTGATTAGAATAGGGGAACAAAATACAATATTTGGTGCTGGACTACCTCTAGCTTATTTCTCGTATCTATTATTTGCTGCTCTACTCCTCCCTTAGCCCTTACGATGTTATGGACTAACTCGGAGGCGGGTTGTGACTGCTCACTATCGCTCAAATTTCCATCCTCCCCACCTCTTTTCAAGAGGAGTTTGGTAGGGGCATGATACCGGGTCATCCGTCATTTATGATTCCGTCGGCCGGGATGAAAGTGACCTAATTTTTTTTAATCACATTTTAGCCACTCCTGTATAGTATTTAAAAACTCTGTGATATCACCCGCGTTATCCACGGGCTTGCTGATGCACTGCCAAATTTTGGCAGATTCTCAGGCATTGTGGGCTGTGAGTGGGGGTGGCGGAGGTGGGTACTTTTGGTGTAAAAACGGCATTGGACGAAACTTTTTGACCTGGTATTGTTAATACGGTAGGCAGAGGGCGTTTTGGCCGACTCAATTTGTCATGAGGGTGATTACATATCTGAGGCGCCGCATCACGAACACTAATATAGTGGCTGTGGTACTCGTGCAGCGCCAAATATCCTTCCACAACCCGGCCAACCTTGGAAGTGCTAGCCTAATACCGGTATCGGTAGTGATGCGCGGGCGCGGCCGATACGGCGGGATGGTATCCGGCCTCCCCTTGGGCTCGGGGGCCCCGCTCTTCCCGTCCTCTACTCCTGTGTCCGGGCAAACGCGCCAAACCTACAAACGCCATACCACATGCTCCAACCTGGGGCGCGCGGGTGGAGGGGAGATGGGGAAAATATGGGGCGGTATAACCTTCCTCTTTGTTCCTGCAAAAGCGTCACGGATAATCACTCGTCGTAAAATCTACGAGAGCTGTTGAGAAATGGTTCTTCGAGTGGAGGTACGGCAAGAGATCCATTTGTGCTCCCTACTCACTGTTGCGTATGTGTAAGTGTACGTGGAAGTGGGTGTTCCACATCATGGCTTGCGTCGTCACGTTGAGGTATATATGTATCGCTCCTGTTTCCCTTGGCTAGCGAGAGAACTTAACTAACAATCTTCCGCTGCGCATCCAAAAATGTCCACTTCATAACGGGAGCTACTGGTACGGTATAGAACTGGTCTTAGCTGGGAGTGGGCGTGGCAAGCCATTTTACTATAACACCTAGGCAGTGGCGCCGGTGGCATACTGTACACAGGTGACCCCAACGGGATCGAGGGAATAGGTGGGGTACTGTACAGCAACGTAATATTCCCTCAAGCCGCTTATCTGGAGGGTTTAAGGAATTGTATGATACAAGCCGGAAACGTATCTCAAGCGCAACGGCCCGGTGAGCTCTCCGAGTCAGCTCCCATGATCACACCCGGGAGGTCTCTCTTTGTGTAAGGAGTTGGGAAGGTGGGAGGTTTGGAGGAGAGAAGCCCTTTCGGCGGCGTGATGGGTCTAAAGGCTTAAATAGCGCAATTAGGTTTTTTTCTTCTTTTCCTATTTTTCTGCAGGAAATATAAGGATGGGATCGCAGGTTCATTGAAGGGGGTGGATTGGATTGGCAATCCTGGGGCATGGTGGCCTGTATCTTCCTGTGGAGCGCGATATATATACCTCTCTCCCGCGGGGTGCATTGTGTCGCGTATTGGTTTTATGATATGTGGGTCCTTGCTCGTGGGAATTTATGTTGTGCTCTATGGAGGTGCTTGGGCGATATTGGTGTCAGGCGTCGCTAGGTGGAGTTTAATGGCATAATTGTGATATCTGGGCTTGTTCTTGACCTAGTACACTTTTCTGGAAGGTCTATTCTTTTTTGTAGTGAGATGTAGTGTGTGCCCGAGTCCGCTTGAGGAATATTGAATATCGCAGAATGGTTGTTTATATAGTTGGCGCTGATTCATGACTCAGTGGGAGACTCGCTTTGTCCATGCACCCCGCAACCCCTAACGTACAAGGATAGACGGTGTGAAAAGAAGCCTCGGAAACTATTTGCCCTAGTCTAGAGCTAGTCCATTGGGCTGTCGTCGGGCCGGTCATAATGTTTTCAAAAGCGGGGTCTGAGCGAAAATCCGGCAATGAACGGCGACGGTAGGGATACAATCGCAAAGCAGAAGACATTGCGTGATGAAGGAGGATCTTAGTTTCACGTTTTGCGAACCAACGGAAAAAACAGGAGAATATAAGAAAAAAAGCATCACTCTCCGCGCCTTCCACTAGCCATTACACATATCCATTCTATTCCCGCCTTTTCTCTTCTGTACCCCGGAGCTGACGGAGGGAAGACAGGGGGCTCTCATTGCTTTCCAGCCTCCGCACATCCGACACTTCCAGCAGCTTTGCGATGCACCAACCCCCACAAAGAACTGCTGTCTCTGCGCAATCGACCCTTTCAGCATCCTCCAGATGCTCTCAGCTTCCTCTCAGTCGCATGATGACAGTGAATTCTTTCCGTTGGTTTCGAACGACGTCTTCGGGCCACGACTTCGGGTGACGGTTCTGGCGGCTTTTTTGCAATGCCAAACGAACAAGCGATAACGGTAGCGGAAAGGGCAGCAATAGCATGAAAGATAGCGAGTATACTGAGCAGCATCCAGCGACCTCGAATATAATAAGCAGGGTCTAGATCCGATGGAAGAATGGATCACTAGATCACTGATTATATATCTAATTTATCTTTGATCAAAGAAATCAAACCATTTAGCACCTCCACCTTAAGGCTGGCCACTAAGTAAGAAAGGGGTCTGACGTTATAACAACAGGATAGTTTGGAGAAAAAAAGGGAAAAGGCCAATAAGTATAAAATAATAGCCAACATGATTCCACCGCTGGGTAACATGGCCCCTTTATCTTTGTCATGATACTTCACCCGGGGCACTCGTTGCCCGGGCATAGAGAAACATTGCTAAGTGGTTAAAGCTTTTTCGAGTCGTGGGATGGCCTGGCCCAAGAGCTTTCTCTGCCTCCGTAACCGCATGCCGATACATAATCCCAGCTTCATCGTATTTTCCCTTTTGGTTTAGCACCGCACCTAGTTTAATGAGGCTGCGCAGGGTGTGACGATGACCTGGCCCCAGAGTCTTCTCTCGACCTGCCAGCACACGCCGATGCATCATCTCCGCTTCATCATACTTTCCCTGTTTGTGCAGCACTCCAGCCAGATTATAGATGCACACCAGGGTATCGCGGTGGTGAGGTCCGAGTGTCTTCTCCGCACCAACGAATGCACGTCGATACATAGCCCCCGCCTCGTGGTGCTTATTCTGGTTCCGCAGTGCTACACCAAGATTGTTGGCACTTAGTAGGGTATCTTGATGGTCTGGCCCAAGCGTCCTCTCTCTGCCTGCTAGTGTGCGTCGACACATAACCTCCGCTTCGTTATACATTTTTAGATCAAGTAGCTTTTCGCCGAGCATATTCACACTAGCGAGGACGTCTAGATGATCTGGCCCCAGAGCCTTCTCCATAGCCCCTAGGGCATGTCGATACATGATCTCGGCTTCTTCATACTTTCTCTCATCAAGAAGCGTCACAGCTAGGCCAACAACAACTAGTAGGACGTCTGGGTGATGCGGCCCAGGCGCATTCCCCCCACCCCCCGCTCCATGTCGATGCATAATTTCCACTTCGTTGTTCTTTTTCCGATCATGCAGCACCGCACTTAGATTTTTGGCACTCTCTGAGGTATCTCGGTGATCTAGCCCTAGCGTTTTCTCTCTGCTCGCTAATGCACGTCGATGCATAAACTCTGCTTCGTCGTACTTTCCTTGACTATGCAGAACCGTGCCGAGACTATTGACACTCTGTAATGTGTCTCGATGATCTGGCCCTAGTGTTTTCTCTCTGCCTTCCAATGCACGTCGCAGCATAACCTCCGCCTCGTCGTGTTTTCCTTGGTTACTCCTCGTCGTACCGAGATTGTGGACACTCTCTAAGGAATATCGATGATCTGGGCCTAGGGTTTTCTCTCTGCCCGCCAATGCACGTCGATGCATAACCTCTGCTTCGTCGTACTTTCCTTGACTATGCAGAACCCTGCCGAGATTATTGACACTCTGTAATGTATCTCGATGATCTAGCCCTAGCGTTTTCTCTACGCCTTCCGATGCACGTCGATGCATAACCTCTGCTTCGTCGTACTTTCCTTGTCTGTGCAGAACCACGCCGAGATTATTGACACTCTGTAATGTATCTCGATGATCTAGCCCTAGTGTTTTCTCTCTGCTTGCCAATGCTCGTCGATGCATAATCTCCGCTTCGTCGTATTTTTCTTGATAATCCAGCGTTACACCGAGATTATTGACACTCTGTAATGTATCTAGATGATCTAGCCCAAGTATTTTCTCTCTGCCCGCCAATGCACGTCGATACATAATCTCCGCTTCGCCGTACTTTTCTTGATGGTCTAGCGCTATACCGAGATTATTGACACTCTGTAATGTACCTAGATGATCTAGCCCTAGCGTTTTCTCTCTGCCCGCCACTGCTCGTCGATACATAACCTCTGCTTCGTCGTACTTTCCCTGACTAAGCAGAACCGTGCCGAGATTATTGACACTCTGTAATGTATCTCGATGATCTAGCCCGAGCGTTTTCTCTCTGCCCGCCACTGCTCGTCGATACATAACCTCTGCTTCGTCGTACTTTCCTTGAATACGCAGAACCGCGCCGAGATTATTGACACTCTGTAATGTATCTCGATGATCTAGCCCTAGTGTTTTATCTCTGCCTTCCAATGCACGTCGCAGCATAACCTCCGCCCCGTCGTGTTTTCCTTGGTTAATCCTCGTCGCACCGAGATTGTGGACACTCTGTAATGTATCTTGATGATCTAGCCCTAGTGTTTTCTCTCTGCCTTCCAATGCACGTCGATGCATAACCTCTGCTTCGTCGTACTTTCCTTTACTACGCAGAACCGTGCCGAGATTGTTGACACTCTGCAAGGTATCTCGATGATCCAGCCCGAGCGTTTTCTCTCTACCCGCCAATGAACGTCGATGCATAACCTCCGCTTCGTCGTACTTTTCTTGTTTACGCAAAGCCTTAGCAGCACCGTCGATACTTTGTAATGTATCTCGATGGTCTAGCCCGAGCGTTTTCTCTCTGCCCGCCAATGCACGTCGATGCATAACCTCTGCTTCGTCGTACTTTTCTTGACAATATAGCACCACACCAAGATTATTGACACTCTCTAAGGTATCTCGATGATCTAGGCCGAGCGTTTTCTCTCTGCCCGCCAATGCTCGTCGATGCATAATCTCAGCTTCTTCGTACTTTCCCTGGTTATGTAGCGCTAAACCTCGGTTGTTGATGCTCCGTAAGTTATCCGGATGGTCTGGGCCAAGTATCTTCCGCTTGCCTACCCGCATAAACCGACGCATCGTTTCTAATCTGCGGTATGCCCTCTAAGCTATTGTTTGGATATGCGGATTTTGGTGCCCAAGTCTCCCCTCTGTTGGGATGAGTGAACCGAATTCCTATCGTCGCGGTCGTATAGAAAACGGATTTCTTCGTCTACTAAGTGGATCTGTGTTGGCTTGTCCACCTAATATACGCGAGTAGGCCTTGGCCACGATCCGGAATTATTCTAAGTAGCGATGACTTTTGGGACTATAAAGTGTTAATTTTAGAGATTATTCCTGGGAGCACTAACTAGAACCCGAGATTGCTCTCAGGGCTACTCTTTCTCGGTTAACACACCTACTATCTGATTCGTACTGGTCTGTTTGCTTTCTCGGCTTCTTTCCGATCTTCCTGGTGGTTTCACTTGAACCGGGGGTCGGGTGGGCCTACAGCACACCAACACCTAGCGTCAGATATGAGTGGGATCTGCATTAATAGCGAGGGCCAAACCTGTGGTATGATGGAAAAAGAATCCGAGGTATCGCATACAAGAATAGAAGGGGGGAGTTCTGGCAAGGAGCTCAATGAATGTAAAAATTGTCGATTAGGGTCAAGAAAGCCAGTGGGAGACGTTGAGGTGAGGCTGAGAGGTGGGGTGCGTCCATCGCAACCAATCCGATAGCCCTCCAACAATTCTTCCGATTGGCTACGCAAGTATCATACTGGTACTTGTACTTGTAGCGTCTGTTGCAGCCTCCTCAAGCTCGCCTAGATAAACAACCCGAACAATCATAACGGGTGAATAGCCTTCTTGAACGTAGGTCTAACTCTTGGGAGATGATCATTGGTTGTGTGTGATACTGTGGCTAACAATTTGGGTAGCGAGTTATAGAGTTTGGAATCCAAATGCCGGTATAATACCGCACCCCCACACCCGAGATGAGATACGTCAATGAATAACAATCCCAAAATATGTGGGGTCTATACCAGGGTGTGGTAGGATCACAGTAATGAAGGTCCGAAGTCTAGTTGAAGATACAGTATATCGCGGTTCAGATAACCTAGCTAAAATTCGTAGTTCTCTTTTGCTGTAAAATGACCATTCGCCAACACTTTTGCCCAATACCAGAACCATAACCCACTAATGATCGGCTACTCTCCTTTGCAGAAAGGGAATGATGTATCTACTCAGGTAAAGATAATGCAGACAACGAACGAGATTAGTCTCATTCTAGTTGCGGTAAACCGCTCGCGGTAGGTAACGGTAGTGTCTGGCTTCAAGCCGGATGACCCCTAATAAGCCCTTTTCGATATTAATATATAACAAAAACGTAGACACCTACTGCACCGATCTATGACTTTAAATTCACGAAATTGGACTGGAAGACCATTATCTTTGGGCCGAAGCTGGGGCACCCGTATTGAGACCTCAGGCAATAATCTCCTGAAAAAATGCAAGTTATTTTTGCGCTATTGTGCTTGTTCCCGTTTGCAAATTTTACTGGAGGATGTGGTAGTAACCGGATAGCGCAGCAATGGAGTAAGCAGAATGCGAGGGTACTTAACCGGAGGGTGGTATGGTAAACAATTTCGTCCTTAAGTTTATCCTTCTAAACTAAACTAACGGTAGAGACCGGTGTATAAGTATAACATGATCAAGGCATCCTGGCCTCCATGGATCGCCGCACCTATCTCTGCTTCTCCCTCACATTCCCACATTCCACCGCACACCCCCGTGATAACAAAGGAAGGACCTGTCTAGAGAATCTTTGCAAATCACTAAAGCTCTATAACCACCCAGCACACCCCAAAACGATCTACAAGACTCCAATATCCTCCACAATCAACAAACGTTAACAAATCCTACTTTTCGGGCCGCCCAAGAGACGGGTGCTTTCCACTAGGGTAAGGTACTGTATGGCCATATCACAGAAAGAGCTCCCCGACCATATCACCTTTGGTCTAAGTGGTATGTCTTTCGACGACCGGCCCTATCGGAAACCCTCAAGCGCCATCTTGTGAAGCTGGGAGGCTAATGAGAAATATGGTATTGATACTAGAACGCCCGTATCGGCCTAGTTGGGTCACTGCTCTTCACGCCATTTTTCACAGTTGCGCTGAGAATCTTGCCGCCGGGTATCTTTTTGGAACGATCCTAGTAATCAATTGTACGGTAAATCTGCTGTATTTCTCGGATAAAAAAAAAAGGAAGCGCGTTTGGAAAACATAAAAATAGACAAGTAGGGAAATGTGTGATCAGAAAACAGCGATTATGTTTGATACAATCAGGTCCCAAACCAAAACTAGACCTTGCTCCGACATTCCTACAGCGTTGAGTTGCTCCCCTGGTCCGCATGGAGCCCTATTACTGGTGGCGGGAGCTCATAAATGATAAACCCTTACCCAACCACACTGACAGATTCTGCCTAGAGAAGTTCTGACAAGTGTAACCTACAACCCAGTTTTAAGTTGAGAAGGTTGAAAGATTATTGTTGTCTAAGTGGGAAGGAGGATGCTCCTCAAGCTGATTAAATACAGGGAAGACAAGAAACTGTTCTGATAGCCAAGACCTACATTACAACCTAAAAAGGTGATTTTCACGATACCATTAGTTAGGGCATCCCAGGAATGCACCACATGTACATATTCCAACACTCAGCCATGTTTAATTTTCCGTGATTGATCCCCTCGTAGAAGAGGAGGGCCCCCGCGAGCATTTTCATAATCTGGCCCGAAGGGACGCCAGCAATGTCTACGATATAGTATCGTGCACCCTCGGAGTTTGGATGGGAGTCGGAAGGCTACGAGCAGTGGCACATATCTTTGATTGAAAACGACAATAAAGTTTGTATCCGTACGGCCTTAGACAGTGCTGGGTGTTGTTATTTCCAGGGCCACCAGCAGCTTCAGCACTACCACATGCCTACGGCGGGTGGCATAGAAGAGAGGTGTACGGCCGAAATAGTCTAGTACGTCGGGGCCCCACCTTCCTTCGTTCCAGCAGAAGCTTCACCACTCCATCATACTCATTTGAGGCTGCACACGAGAGCGGTGTTTGGCCGCTGTATCCTGGCTTGTCAGGGCTGACATCCTCCGGTCCCAGGAGTGGCTTCTCCACTCCCTCATGTTCGCTCTATGTCGCATACCAAGGGTCGGATAAACGCGCCAAACTTGCAAATGCTATGCTACATCTCTCGCCCCGGGGCGAGCAGAAGCAATGGCAGCGAGAATTTAGTAGAGTATAGGAAAATCTGGCTCGGCTATCGTTGCTAGAGTGGTATAACTTCCCGTCTCGGTTCCTGGAAATGCGTCACAAATAATCACTCGTCACAACCCTACTAGAGTTTCTGGTACAGAACTGGCCCTATTGGGCGTGGGAGCCGCAAGTCATTTTACTATAACACCCAGGCAGCGACGCTGGTAGCTCCAGTCATGCGTGGATGATCTCTGGGGGGATTGAGAGGATAAGCGGAATACAGTAGTATCTAGCCATTTATCTATGCCAGGGGGTCGAGGGGGCCGCACCAGCCGCAGGCGTGTCGGGCGCAGGGGAGAAGGACACAGCTGTGAGTTCTCCGAGCGTGAACTCCCGTGATCACATCTATAACGTCTCGTTCCTTGTAGGGAATCGCGGAGGTGGGAGGTTTGGTGGAAGGAAGCTATATTATTGTATCTTAGATATACGATATCTGTCCAACAAGCATTGTATTTACAAAACGAGATGCCCTCCAGTGGCGCGATGAGTCTAAGGGATTGAATAGCGCAATTAGATTTTCCTTTCTTTTTTTCCATTCTCTAGTAGGCAATATAATGCTGGGATCGCGGGTTCACAGGCGCATAGAAGGTGGCGGATTGGGTTAGAAATCCTGGGGCCAGTATTGCGATATCCGTACCCACTCTTGATCTCCTGGTGCGCTTCTCAGGGAAGGTCGATTCCCTTTCGTTGTAAGATGCAGTGTATGGCCGAGTCCACTTGAGGAGCATAGGGTGTCGAAGAAGGCTATCTATATATAATATAGTTGACACTGGTTCTGTGTGCGAAACTCACTTTTCCCACAACCTCGACCTTAAAAGGATATATGCTAGGCAAAAGAAACCACAAGAGCTATTAACCCCAGTCTGGAGCTAATTACAGGTATAAAGCTAATCTACATCCAATCAAAAAAACTAAATCATTTAACACCCTGGAACTAGCCACTAAGAAAAAAGCCTGACGTTATAACGCTGGATATTTCTGAAAAAAAAGAGGCAAACGGTTGAGATGTATAAAAAAAATAGACGACATAATTCCACCGCTGAGTAACACAAACCCTATATCTCCATCATGATACATCGCCCGAGGCACTCGTTGCCCGGGCATAGAGAAACATCGCCAAGTGGTTAAAATTCTTTAGAGTCGCGGGATGGGCTGACCCTAGAGCTCTCTCTGCCTCCGTAACCGCACGCCGATACATAATCCCCGCTTCATTGTATTTTCTCTTCTGGTTTAGCACCGCGCCAAGCTTAATGAGGCTGCGCAGGGTGTGACGATGGCCTAGCCCCAGAGTCTTCTCTCGACCTGCCAGCGCTCGCCGATGCATCATCTCCGCTTCATCATACTTCTCCTGTTTGTGCAGTACTCCAGCCAGATTATAGATGCACACCAGGGTATCGCGGTGGTGAGGTCCGAGTGTCTTCTCCGCACCAACGAATGCACGTCGATACATAACCTCCGCCTCGTGGTGCTTATTCTGGTTCCGCAGTGCCACACCAAGATTATTGGCACTTAGTAGGGTATCTTGATGGTCTAGTCCGAGCGTCCTCTCCTTGCCGGCCAGTGTGCGTCTACACATAACCTCCGCTTCGTTATACATTTTTAGATCAAGTAGCTTTTCGCCGAGCATATTCACGCTATCGAGGACGTCTGGATGATCTGGCCCCAGAGCCTTCTCCATAGCCCCTAGGGCATGCCGATACATGATCTCAGCTTCTTCATACTTCCCCTCATCAAGAAGCGTCACAGCTAAGCCAACAACAACTAGTAGGACGTCTGGGTGATGCGGTCCAGGTGCATTCTCCCTACCTTCTGCTTCACGTCGGTTTATACTCTCCGCCTCGTCGCTCCTCCCCCGATCACGCAGCACCGTACCTAGATTGTTGGTACTCTCTGAGGTATCTCGACGATCCAGCCCGAGCGTTTCCTCTCTGCCTTCCAATGCATGCCGATGCATAACCTCCGCTTCGTTGTGTTTTTCCCGGCTACTTTTCGTCATACTGAGATTATTGACACTGCCTAAGGTATCTCGACGATCCAGCCCGAGCGCTTTCTCTGTGCCCGCCAACGCACGCCGATGCATAACCTCCGCTTCGTCGTGATTTCCTTGTCTACCCAGAGTCGTACCTAGATTGTCGGCACTTTCCAAGGTATCTCGATGATCAAGCCCCAGAGTTTTCTCTCTGCCCGCCAATGCACGTCGGTGCATAACCTCTGCTTCATTGTACTTTCCCTGATGATGCAGCGCCTCGCCAAGATCGCTAACACTCTTTATAGTATCTCGATTATCTGGCCCTAGCGTTTTATCTCTGCCCGCCAATGCACGTCGATGCAGAACCTCCGCTTGGTCGAATTTGCCTTGACTTTGCAGAACCGAGCCGAGATTATTGACGCTCAGCAAACTATCTCGATGATCTGGCCCGAGCGCTTTCTCTCTGGCCGCCAATGCACGTCGATACATAATTTCCGCTTCGTCGTATTTTCCTTGGCAATCCAGCGCCACACCAAGATTATTGACGCTCTCTAAGGTGTCTCGATGATCTAGCCCTAGCGCTTTTTCTCTGCCCGCCAATGCACGCCGATGCATAAACTCCGCTTCGTCGTACTTGCCTTGTCTACGCAGAGTCGTGCCGAGATTATTGACACTCTGTAATGTATCTCGATGATCTAACCCTAGCGTTTTCCCTCTGCCCGCCAATGCACGTCGATGCATAATTTCCGCTTCGTCGTACTTTTCTTGATAATATAGCGCTACACCGAGATTATGGGCACTCTCCAATGTATCTCGATGATATAGGCCGAGCTCCTTCTCTCTGTCCGCCAGAGCGCATCGATGCAAAATCTCTGCTTCGCCACACTTCCCCCAGCCATGCAGTGCCATAACCTGATTACCGATGCCCCCGAAGTTATCCGGATGATCTAGGCTAAGTGCCTTCTGCGTGCCTGCCCGCATAAGCCGACCCATAATCCCCGGTCTGCAGTACGCCCTCTCGGCTATTATTTGGATATGTGGTTTTTGGCGCACAAGTCTCCCTCTATTGCGACGAGTGAACCGAACTCCGAGATTGAGCTGAACTTGTCGCGGTCGTCTTGAAATCCAATTTATTCGTCTATTAGGTGGATGAATGTTGGATCGTTTCTCTAAAATACCCGGGTAGGCCTTGGACACGATCGAGGATTATTCTGACCTTCGCTACTATGCAGCGTTAATTTCAGGGACTGTTCCTGAGAGCACAAGCGGGAACTCGGGATTAGCTTCAGCGCAAGGGCTACACTTACTCGGTTCGTACACTTATTCTTTCACTTGTACCGTTCTGTTTCTCCTCCTTAGCCCCTTTCCGATCTTTTTGATAGCCCCTTACTTGAATTGGGATCGAGTCGAGTCGGCCTGTAACACGCCAACACCTAGTGTTAGATAGTGCGAGGTCCGCATTACTTGTAATAGCGAGGGTCAAACCTGTTGTACGATATAAAAGGAACCCGAGGTGTTTCGCATGCAATATGAAGAGGAGAGAGTTCTGGTGGGGAGCTCGGTGGGTATGAAAACCGTGGATTAGGGTCAAGGCAACTACCGGTAGTGCTTGAGAAGTTGAAGTGAGGCTGAGTAGTAAAGTCACACAACCAATCACGTAATTAGTTCACCGCTTATTCCCCTGGTTGGCTACACAAGTACCTGTAGCGCCCGTTCCAGCCTCGACAAGCTCAGGCAGAAGGACTTTCTGCCTAGCATGATAAACAACCTAAACAACCATAACGAGTGAGCAACCTTCTTAAAAGCACCGTAGGACCACCTCTTGGAGAATGAACATCGGTTACTATGGCTACTGGTATCCCACAATTAGGTACCGGGTTATCGAATTATCTGTCGGTGACCGACTCCAATAGTACTGCACAGCACACCAGACCCGAAGCAAAATACATCGAATCTAAAGAAAACATCAAGCTTGCTAAAAAATAGCTCAAGATCAGAAGATAACTCAGTCATATTATCAAGCACGGATTCTTTCGCTAGCAACCCCTCCTTTCTCGCCATCAGGTCCCTTGCTCCCGAACACGGGCAACTAATATTCTGTAGTCAGATAGATAACGGTAGTGCTCGAGCGGAAGCACACTTCGACAGGTCAACCGCTGCCCCGAACCAACAGCCCGTGGTTAAGGGGAATAATGAAGCATTAGATCTTATACAAAGTTATGCTTTTCACCCGGAGCTGAAAACAGGGCATAGGGCCTTGTCCATCGGTATGATGTATAATAATTATCACAGGGTTTCGACCAATCCGATTTCATCCCGCCGACCAACCAAGACTCCAAGAGCAGCTTCCGGGCAAGAGAAGTCTTTGCCCTCCGGTTAAATTTACTCAAGTTTACATCCTCCACTTTGTCCCGCCCTTTCGCAGAGGCCCCGCCGAAATGGCCTTTTTTCGCCGGCACATGGAACAAAAGTAAATCCGATTAAGACATAATCTACCGAATTGGTTTCAGACTTTCCTAGAAACCGCCCACGAAGTATATCCATATCTACCCTCGGTGGTTCGATCGCCCCC